>JAPYYV010001789.1:0-22840 GCA_030522625.1 Copidosoma aretas
GATTGGTATTTATTGTAAAAATTAAGTACGGGCCTTTAGTGTTGAGAGAAGCTAATATGCTTCCACCTAGATGAGCCGCGTGTATGATATAGTATATATAAATCGTTTGCTTGTATCCCCGCTAGATTCTATCACTTATAATGACACGTTATGTTGGGCAAAGCTTCTGTCGCCCAGTCAAATAATTATTTTCGGTAACGAGTTGGATCGTTCACCCTTCGAAGACTAGCTCTAGCAGCAAGTATTTTAAGAGTACCACCTATTCCGTCATATGGTCCTTTTTCATAGGAATTCCACCAAAAGTTCATTGGCTCCGTTAATTAAAAATTTTACTTCTTTAAGTCTAAGGCTAAAACAAGCAGATTGAGTATATCTGCTCCTGCGGATACATTGTGTTTAAATCGTCAACTTGCAACTTTAAAAAAACTACATTTTACCGTTGGACGGCTCAGATTACATGTGTTATACTATTTTTCTAAATTATTTGTCATTAGACATTTCTGCATTTGGATAAGATAAAGGTAACTTTAAACTATCATAGCATGATTTCCATCTCTCTATTTAAGAATTGGAAGCAAAGTAATTTTCATCGTCCGAATAAAAGAATACAGTAACAATTTTTGAATAACTTATGTTAATATTGTACGACTATATTTAATATGTACTCCTACTACTAAAATTACTACGGCTTATACTACTATTTGACGTCGTTATTGTGAACAAGGTAGTTTAAAAATTATATTGAGACTCAATTGATGAATTTTTTTTCAAACAATGTTTTTTATTTATGTACTTATTATAAATATTTTTTTTTAAATTTGTTATTAAGCCTTATCGACGAAAAAATAGAAATATTCAAAGACACAAATAAAATTATAATGTACATTCTAAAGATAACCGATGAAAGACGAGAAAGAAGGGCGCGCTGTGGAACCCGCGCGCCGATGCGACGAAGTTTATTAATTTTTTCCTATAGTAGTAATGATTACAACATCGATTGAAAAAGTGTTTTTGAAAGTAAATTTGACGCAGAATACGACGGTGATACTAAAAACCTACTTTAAAGTGGTTAAAATTGTTAAAAATCAATTAAAACATTTTAATTGTTAATAACAATCTGAAATTGTTGATAATTTTTCTTGAAAGTATCTTTTTCTTGAAGCTTATTCTTTTACCTTTGAATTGAAAAAAAATGTACCCCAAATAGAACCAAAGTTACCGAAATTGCAAAATTTTAATACTTTCTAGCGTAAAAAAGTTTAGGAAAAAAAAAAAAAATATGTTTTTTTTTTTTAATGTAGAACCTGTTAAACAAGTTTAAGCCCAAATAAAGATGTGTCGGTCAATTTTTGTATAAGTCTGTATGGGTTGTAAAATAATGTCCCATATACAATGCAGCGGGGACTATGTTAATCACGTAGCCGATCTCTTTTTCATGGACAAAGAGCTTTTCCAAGAAGCAGTTTATTACGAATTAAATGTAGTAAGTAAGTATAAGGATACAAAAAATTTTAAGAAATAGATTAAGATATATCATTATTTGGCCAATTTATTGAAGTAGTCCAGAATTGTTAATAAACAAACTATTATCCGTCAATAAAACGAGTAAACTGATTACACACATGAATGCATACACGTAAACTACACGCGATGCACAAAGGCCACTAATTTTCAGACAAAGGTAGAAGATTTTTGCTCACGTGTGCATCCACAATTTTTGTGTGTACGACAATGAACGAGAACAAAACTATCACTCATCAAGTTATTGCACTTACAGCGTTTCTTTTTCACGTTCCTGATGGAGACAAGAATTTTTTGTATGTGTCAAATCTCATTTCGTTTACTACTTCTGTTCATATACAATAATTCTCTTATGCGGTCAATAATCTAGCAAGTATCATCGTGCACGCGTAAAAGGGGCTTTATTCATTTACTGCGTATCCTTTCGCATACTATTTACCATACGCTGTTCTAAGCTTATAATATCAAATATTCTACGGCACGAAGCTAATGTTTCGCTTTTTTACGATGTCGGATCATGTCTGTTGCCAGGTATGATCACTATTAGCAACTCAACGAAAACCATAAGTGCGACATAGACCGGTTATATTTACTGTAAAAGAGAAATAAAAAGCTCACCAAAAACAATTATTTGAGTGCAAGAAGAAAAGACAATTATTATAATGAATGTAATTTGCTTGTAATAAATCTGTCAGGCTTGAAACAGTCCTATTTAACAAGAGCGCTGTCGTATCGTGGAGTAATTGCTAATGCTATAAGCCAGTGTGCCAAAAGTAAGATTAAAAAAAAAATTATTGAGATATTTAAAACTGGCTAAATTTTTGTTTTATTAGATAAAGTAACATTCAAAACATAAGATCTTACATTACCTTAATAAGCCCATTATAAAAAATTTGTAATCTATTTTATCTGATGCAGCAACCTGTCTCACGCTGAACAGTATGGTATCTAAAATGCGTCGAGAACGTAAAAAAAATCAGCCAGCTACAGCCAACACTTCGATCAAGTTAGGCCAAAGCTTACGAAATTATCCACCTCTACAAGAAATATTTCGAGGAATGGCGATGTTTGACGTCAGTGGTTTAGCAGCTATTTTAATCTATTCATCTATGATAGAGCCGTTCCAGCAGTGTTCTCAAATTTTTACGGATCAAACGTTCCAAGCAATGAAAATTATAATACAAATGTTTACATAATGCTTGTGACAGAAACTAAATGTATTATTTTCGACAGGTAATGTCTTTACGTCCTAATGATAATTGTATGTGGTTCATATAAGAAAACTTGATCGGGTAAACTAAGTCAATTATATCAAGTAGTCATTAAAAGCTAAATAATAATTTTCTCTCTATTTTAAGGGTTTTCCTGCAATTTTCGTGCCTTGCAGCTGCAGAACTGAAAAATTTCACCAAGCAATATGGGACAAAATTTTGAACCTGATTCTTGAAATGGCAAACAACGTTTAAAGTGCATTGCTTGACTCTAAAACGGCAGCCGTCAATGCCATTCGTGTAAAATTTCCAAACACTCGTTTTTCTGGATGTTTGTTTCATCTAAAGCAAGTAAGTCAAATGCATTAAATACTGATGAAACTACAAAATATTTACTGAAACTAAGACGAATCGTAAAATTTCATGAAAAATATTAAAAAAATTGTGTTAGATATTTCTCAACAAGCAATGTGTTTTTTTTAAAAGATCAAACTTCGTCAGTTAATACACGAAAAATCAGGCTTTGTTAATTTTCATGTATTTAATGTTTTAAAATATACTTTAATACTTTGTATCCGAACCAATGGGGTTGACTAAAAAATCTAGAAATATTAGATGCGCTGTCAGTTGCGTATCGGAGCTAGCCAGTTGTGTTCTACTGTAATCGTACAGTTTGAATTATATTTTTGTTGTAAATACTGTTTAGTTGTAAGACGTACGTTGATGAGCTTATGTATTATTATAATATTGTAAGAGTTGTCATCGTCACGCATTTGTCAGAACGTGTAAAATTTTTCCTTCATACCATTTCGTTTCACATTCAATGTTTCAAGCCATTTTCATTTTAAAGTTGATAGAGAAATATACTGTTTAGCTGCAAATTTAAATACCTTATAAATCACGTACTGTTTAAATTACTATGCATATTTTACTAATGGTTGAATTTTAATAGTTACTCTTAGTATTACAACTTAAATCCTTGTACCTAGTAATATTTTAATGTAGTATTATCTGTGCAGGCTCTTATAAAATATTGGTGTAAAAAGCTGAAGATACCAGATGGGAAATACGTCGATATTCTGCAGACTGCGGTGTCATTACCACACCTACCCGCTTAATTGTTGCGTAAAGGTGTGCAAGTGTTGACGTCTATGGCAAATAAGGTCGATGATCCGCACGTCAAGAGGTGTATTACGTACTTATGTAAATCTTGGCTGCCACTGCGTCGTGCATTGTCAGTTTTTTTGTTACTCATCGGAACAAATAATATTTGTGAGTGGTTCCACATATTGATACACAAAATTTTCGACTACCATCCAGAACTCTTTAATTTCTGAGGTACATGTTTTCAAGGAGAGTTTACTGTTTGTTCGCAAGCAAAAACTATGCTCAAAATTACGCAATCTCTGATTATTTTCGTTATGGCTTTTTGTTAATTCTATTTCTCCTCTGCAGAATGTGTTTGCTGCTTTGGTCGAAGGCAGGTTCTATTATAAAGACTCTGGAAACATAGTTCTTGCCAAATATGTCTCAATGTGTTGTACGAGAATAAAAGTGATAATAGAATGGTGATGAGGCCGGCGCCAGAGATGATCGTGGCACACAACGTATGATGTTAGGTCGCAGTGGTTACTGTAAAGATTCGCATGTGTGCCACTACGAGTTCGTTGGCTCCAAAACTATAATAAGTTGACGAGCACACACGAACGAACTTGCGAAGCAATATATTGGAACTGCGCTTCTAATATTCCGTTGGGGCTCATTTCTAACAAGAATATAGGCGAATGAATTGGATGTGAAATGAATCAAGATTCTAAATAAACAGTCCATTAAATAATAAACTCAATTTTTAAACAAGAAGTATACAGGTATGACAATAATTGAAGTCATGGATCGCTAGCAAGGAAAGGCGCGTTGCGATAACAATTAATTGTCAATGATCAGAAATGTACAGACCATTAAAGAAATGAAAGCTGAACAATGAAGCTTATCCCAAACGACCAAGAGTTAAGAGTAAAAGAAAAAGATCTACGATATTCAAGTCAAACAAGCAACGAGCTTTCCTTTGATTTGAGTAGCTTTTGTCTCCGTTAAAGGCAAGAGAATAGTGTGACAGGGCAAAATTAAAGAAGTTTATTTTCTCTCCACCAGTCACTTAGACGTCTCCGCTCTTATAGTATTAGCTGCAGCAGAGGTAACAGATATTATATATATATGTGTCCCGGATTCCCTTTTCTTCTTTTTTATGTTACTGCACCTCGAGGACAAGAGTACACTGAGGAGCTGAGGGAGGAAGGCAGCACGGCAGCTACGACTCAGGACGCACAAGAGCGAGTCAATAGAAAAGCTTGGCTCACGAACTAGAGTAAGCCAATAGGAGAGCTGGGCTCATAAACGAGAATTGTAAACGCTGCGGTGGCAGCGTCGAAGGGGTGCGAGAGAGAAAGCGAGCGGCGCAACGGTGGATGCGCACGGGCGAAGCGAGGAGTTGGATAGGCTCGTGAACAGGAGCGCGTGCGGGTTGACGTATTCTCGAGCTAGCTGCGGAGCGGAAAAGAGAGCACTAGTCTAGGGCATACGTGTACGTAGCTGATTTTGTCGGTGTCGTGTGATAGAGAGTTCTTCAGGTAAGTGTTCTCTTTTGCGAGGAGTAGAGACTGCAAGAGAGAGACAGGTTTCCCGATATTATTCGTTGATACCGAGGGTCGAATAACGTCGAGACAGTATTTTCTTTTTGTAGCGGTTGTTGGGTTAGAGAAAGGCGAGAGTGGATGTTCGGGCTGCCATGTGCCGAGTCAAAGCCAGCCAGCTGCCAGCTAAGCTAGCGGACCAGCAGCAGAGTAGCAGGCCCTGGACTGTCCAGGACGAGGGAGAGAGAGAGAGGTTGGGACCCGAGGAATTGGCGAAGAAAGAACTGGTGACGACAGATACAGGGAGAGGACTCGAGCCCACCGCCTCCCTACGCTTGTGCGGTGCATCAGCAAAGCGTTATGGTGGGCATAGGCTCGTTCTCGTGGCAGTGGGTCTTTACCAGGTACAGTGGCCTATTTCTACTAGCGTGTGGGAGGAAGTGCGTGACAGAGGCTAAGGAAAGGACTGAGAGACCGGTAATTAGTGCAGGTATAAGAGGGTAACGGAAGAAATAAAGAATAGACAGGTGGGCTGCCTGGGCCAGCCACGCGTGGTGGCGTCAGGTTGGCGTAGATGGGTTTGATGAGGGAAGGAAAGAGAGAGGTGCGTGCATGAACTGCGAGCTCTCGTCTTAGAGCGCACGACCGGTGACGTGGGTGTGAGTCGCACGAGAACGAGGACGAGACCCAGAGTGCGGTCGCGGGATGAGCGTGGATGTGTGTTGTTGATAGAAAGAGAGTGAATGAGATAAAGACGAAGGTAACGATCGGATCTGCGTCAGACAAGACTTGAAAAACGCAGCAGAGACTATAAGAGACTATAAGGTGAGATCTCGGGCCCGCGCTTGTAGCTACCGGCGAGCGAGACAAAGCCACTGCAGCGCACCCGGCATTTCTGAAAAATGCACGTGTGTTTAAAAATAAATATTGTGTTTGTATATAATTCTGGCTGTGATTTTATACATATTTTTTGTACTCTTGGGCCTGGGAATCTCGTCGCGAATCTCCTTTTGGAGAGGAACGACAATCAGGGCAACCGAGGGCAGACGTACGAGTAGAGATCACTGCAGGCTTTCGGGACGGTTGGCTTAGAACCCTGGCAGAAGTCTTGTTATAATAGGTTAACTTCGTGCTTAAAGCCGAGTACAGACAAAAAAACATGTCTAATCGCTGTTTTAAGCCGAGTACGACCTTGGAGATTGCTCCAGCAGCAAATAGCGTCTGTTGAGCAACGTACAAAGCGACCTTTTGCTCTGACAGCCAGTCCTGGAGTCCCGTCCACAACGCTCGACTCTCAAAGAGGGCCGAGATCCGAGAAGGAGAAGGAGAAAGAGAAGGAGAGGAGCTGCTGCGCATGCACTGATCCAGTGCTCCTAAAAACTTGAGTTGAGAACAGTAAACATAAGCCCACTCCTCTTATTTTTTACAAATACGCGTTCAACTAACTCTGTTAGTCTCTCTCTCTCTCTTTTGGCTGATCGGGGTTGTTTCAGTGATCCGTACGGTCTTGCTGCGTCCGCGTCTGGGGTGTGCGAGTGATCCGACCTGCTCATCGTTGTCGACAGTTCAGTGTCCCGGCCCCCCGCACCTGGGGCTCTTCCTCTGGGTGTCGCATTGCTACAGGACGAGATTGAGCGTTTGGGGGATCGTCCTGGCGGCGTCCTGGGAGAGCCCGTGTACCGGGAGCTGGAGCAGATTAAGAGACTGCACGTCATTGATCGACCCAGACCTGAGCTCCGTGTCACCGGCATTCCAACTTCTACTACTGTACAAACTAGCGAGATCACAGAATGTATTCTAGATATACTTAAACTGACGGCCCTTCAAGTTGACGTGTTGGATTCAAAATTCCTGCTACCCGCTACAGGTGCTTGCGGGTCAACGCGAACAGTAGCGCCTAAATCTGCCTCTCTGATTATCAGATTCAAGAGTTTGGCGTCACGCGATTTTGTTTTATATTCGAAGCGCAGACACAGTCTCATCAAGCCTGAGGATATAGGTATGGAGTGTCCAGACCCTAACCGCAAGATTGGTCTATATGAAATGCTGCCTCCATTTAAATATAAATTGTTTCTGGCTACCAAAGAGCGCGCTAATACAGTCAATTTGAAGTATACATGGGTTCGTGCAGGTTGCATTTATGTCTGTAGTGACGATGGGGCTGAAAAAATACCTATATTCACCGAATCTGATCTTGTTAAAATTCAAGCCCCTTCGCCATCATCTTGACATGTTAGACCAGCGGGTTTTTTTTTTAAATAAACATCTTTAACTAGGTTTCAACGCGTAACTAATGACAGACTGCTTTATTTGCAGCACCTCTAATCCTGAGGTGTGCTGATACTGTTCGCGTCCTATAATTCTGTTTCAGTTCCTGATTATAAGCTATTGCGAATTTTTCCAGTGCACCTGGTCTCGTTAGTTTTAAGTCTACTTTAAAATCATTCAGGTCACAATACTAAAATCACCGGACAGCAGAAGGTAAAAATACTATTTTCTTACTTGATGTTGAACTTGTTGATATTTTTTTTTATTTGTCTTGTATTTATACTTACATATGAGCCTTTTGCTTCCTGAATGATAAATCGTCCTGCGTCTATTCTACAACCTACTTCTGTTCTAATTTTCTGTAAGCGTTAACTAGTTTTATTATATATATTTATACCCGTTTCTGAATTGCTATTTGTATTTTTACCATGATTGTATCTTCTACCATAAACCTTGTATATTGACTTTAATTGCTTTACGGCCCTTTGGCTTAGGCATAATAAATCTGTTTTCAAGTCAAGTCTCTCTCTTTTTCTCTAGTCAACATATCAAAAATGGTTTACAATCAAGTGAACAAATGAAGTTACTTATATATCGAGCATCAGTCGCAAGTTGACTGCCACCATGTTTGATGCCAGATCTAAAGTATTAATCTTAATTAACGTACCAAATTTATCAAAATATTAATGAATGTTTCTAGCAAATAATTACATTTTTTTTTGTGTGCCAATGGATAACATTATTGTTATCGACTAAATAATCATTGTATAATATAACGTGTATAACAATAAAAATATAATGATGTTTCTATTTATATTATATATGTAAATAGTAAAAAGAACGATATGATTTGTAAACTTCTAAATGAAAATAATATGTATTTAAGAAAATTTTATTTCTCTTTGTATCTTAAAACTTAATACGGTAGATTTTAAAGTCGTTCGAGAAGCTAACCACTCTAAGTTCCAAACGAGTTGCGCGTAAGGATGTACGTGACACAGCACTCGCTCTGCTTACATTCCACTTGCACTGATACAATGATGTACTAATTTGCAATAGTTTTTGCCTAATTGTTTTTACGTGTGATAAATATTCGTCAATGTTTTTCAAAAGTAATTTATTATAACACTGCGCTTTGCACTTGACCTTAAGGGTACGGTCCCATAAAGCACGTACCACGTAATCATTTGAGGAACAAAAAGTTTGAGAAGTGCATCTCTCTCTCTTTCTCTCTCTCTCACTCTTCCCCTCTCTCTCTCACGTGGTGAGTATAAGCAGCTGCTCTTTAGTTTCCTCGCAAATACAAGGCCTCTCTCTGCTGTATTTTGCCTTCGGGCTCTATCATTCTAGGCTTGTTGCAAGCGCAAATCTGTAACCTCCATTGTGTACTGTTATCCAGTTCAAAGCTGCATTGTCAAACACAAATTTTAACACACTACTGAAGCACGGATTCTAATCTTACTCTTGAAACGGTGTCGGGCATCGTGTGTCTCACCTGCTCCTCTGCAAAACTAGTGCCATCTACTGTTGAACTCAGTGCACCGTCATTGCTGCTCTTACTTATCATCGAATCAAGTGAATTCTTCTGTTGTCTGCTATCATACCATCGCAAACCAGCAATGCCTACATTCTTCTAAACGCTACTGCTGACCCGTGTGAAATAATAGTCTTCGGTCTACAGTCGTCCTTGAAACTAACAAGCAGTAATGCGAGGTCAAAGGTAGTTGAAAGCATTGTAGGGGCCGTGGAGTTGCCAAATATTTTGCCTCACATAACTTCTACTCGTATGTGGCAACCACCCAGTAAATCAACATCTGCGACACTCCCAATGACAGTTAAAAAATAGACACCTCTGTCGCCAAGCAAGCCATAGTTATAAAACTATCCTACATCTCAAGATCAGTTACTGGTAAATAGTTATAGGCTTGCACACAAGCCCTTTGGCGACAGCCTAGAACTTGGCAGTACTGGTCACCTATCCTCTACCTCACTTTGGCCCAAACAGATATACCAAACATTCAAGGATGCTCTATCGCTTTCTAAAAAGTTAAAGTATTCCAGACCCATCGTTTGGAATTTAACAGTCTACATTAGACAGACAGCAAGATCAACACGAGTACCCATCAGATCAAGGAGCGTTCTAGATGCACTACAGTCAAAACATTACTACCATCAAAGTCAATACAACAACACAACAACAAATTACCATAATCAAACACAACAATGTCCAAAGCATTTACCACCAGAAATTGAGCAGCTTACTTACCTTCAACTTCTACAACGCCCTAGTATAGCAATCAAACTAGTGACATAATAACTTCATCACTAGAGACACCTACAAAGCTAAATACGTGTATTTTATTTTCAAATGTGTTCACACAAAATACAAGTAGCTAAGGAAGAGAATATTTCTTTAAAATTCTTTAATTTCATATTACGACCAATAAACCTCTCTCCCTCCCTCTCTCTCTCTCTCTCTCTCTCTCTCTCTCTCTCTCTCTCTCTCTCTCTCTGGCTAAAACTAAATCCAAACTTTAACAGTTCATACAACACTACATCACCACGAAAATTTTTGTAAAATATTATACACTAATTTTTTTGTATCTGCATTACATCAATGTACTCAAACTTTGTACTTAGTCAAACGGCCAGATGGGTGAATTTCCGAAGCCTAATAAATATTATCTCATCTGATCCAATCTAATCTCTTTCTCTCTCACGGGTTTAAATAGTTACGTGATCCGTGGGACAGCACCGTTCACTTTTAAAGTTTCATCTGATAATAAAAGTCACTAAAAACCTTCAATCAATTATACAAGAAATAAACATCTAAGGTTCCATTTATTTTCTCTTTTATAAGTAATAGATACAAATTGGTCCAACAACCAATTATAATTTTATTAGTTTTCTTTTAGTGTCTGCTATAAGTCGAGTTACTGTTTTTCATACGTTAAGGAACTCTTTAAGACGCAAAACTTCTCCACACAGTAGAACCTACGTAAACTTGTAAGTTATCAACAACAATGAGAGTTGGCAGGATGTTGTAGTATAATGTGATTATTACGAATGTAAATTATTTCTAAATGTTTCTCCGAGAAAAAAAACAATAAATACTACTAAAAAAGGGAAAAAAAAATTATGATCATAATATCTACATGCAGTTTTATTGATAATTATTATACTTACCCACCTACATTAGGACTTATGTCTCACGTTATGTAGAACAATGTTGCGATTCTACATAATTCAGAAAATTTGTGCCTAACTGAGCTTCCTATTTGACATTAAATCGTATATGTGTATTATCCGCTGGGAAACTTGTGTAGAATATATTTGATTACCTACATATAATATCAAACAATCATGTGGAATAAGACGGACTGAGTACACATTCTAAATTAATTGTGTAGAACCACCTACACGGTTCAACACCTAAGCAGATTTTATATAAGATTTGATACAAGTTTAATTCGTTGCGTTAAATAATTTTGTGATACATTGTCATTTTCTCAATTATATTTGCCCTCTGCGCTGAATTTTCCGATGCAGAACCGACTTTGTTTCATAAATACGTACGGGGACAACGATCATAAGATGAAACTTGTCGCAGGGTAACTGCAGGCTTTTCAAAATTCCTAAGAATAACCAGTTGCGTTTTACCTCTATGATACGAACAAACCGTGAAACTGAGTTTTTAAGAGAGCGAATTTGAACGATTTTTGAAAGATAATAGTTTTCAATTTTATGTTGCCTAAAATCCTGATGGTAAAGCTGCCGTAAAAAGCCGGTCATTTAAACTTTTAATAAACAAATGTTCAGATATTTAACTTATAAAAATACGCAACGCTATATTGATGCGCTGCGAGATTCGGTAAATGGTTACAAAATACTCCTTTCTCTACAACTATACTACCACCGAGCTCTGTAACCGTATATAACGCACACATAGCGAGAAAATATTTGGTAATTCGAGACAGTCTTGTTGTATTTATCGTAGGAGTAAAAATATATATATGAAATGATAGACTACGTACGTGTAGGTAGTGGAAAAAATGTGTTTAAAAAAGGCGCTGTAAAAACTTAATGACAAGAAACATTCAAAATCATTCGTTCATCGCAAAGACAAAATATATTTGTGCGCGAGTTAAGTGATTTAATGATGAAAAAAAAAAGGATTTTTTACACTTAATAACTTACACGTACATGGAGATTCGCCTCTACTGCCCCAGCGCCACCACAAGCGGTCCGCTCGAGTGCTAAACAGAACAGTTTGACTGCGTTGTTTCGGTATGAAAACATTAATGAAAAGATAACATTGATATGGATTCTAAAGCATCTTGACCTCAGCTTTAGAATAGCATTAATTATTTTTACGATGTTTCCTTACATTACCTCGAAAACGGCCAATTAAAATTGAAAACGTGTTTTCGGCATGATCTTTAATTTTCTAATTTTTTTCTCGACCGATTTTTTTTTCTTCGATAAGGATTATAAAAAATGAGTGTTCTCGTTTTTTTACGAATGATAAAATGCGGAGCAAAATGAAATTTTGGTTTGCATTTTTTATGGTTATGTGAGAAAAATAGTGAAAGTAATTAATCCTATTCGGAAGCTGGGGTCACGACGCTTCGAAACACATATTGTTTTTTTTTAAATTATGTTTCGATGCCGAGACAACGCAGTCAAAATGCTTTGTGTAGCACTCGAGCGGGCAGCTTGCAGTGGCACTGGGGCATTTAAGGTGAATCTCCCCACATTCATAAAGAATGTCTGAGTGAACAGGAGCACAAAAATAACAAAATGATTTAAAGTTTTTAAAAAGGAAAAAACAAACAATATCTTGTTAACCGGGCTGGATGTCCCGAAAAATTCAACTTTTGGGTAGCTGCAAATGATTTAAGCAAAAATGTTTCATAACGAGTTTACGATACTATTACCTAGCAATTGCAGGATGATCTTTTTTCTGAGTAGCTCAACAACAAACTTTTTTACGCCTTTGTCTTGAAAAATCGAGCTACATCGAAAGTGTGAAGATGAAATTACTGAGATTCACGTGCCATGTACTATTATACATATGCCAAAAAGACGCAGTGATAAGCAAGCCTGATGCAGAAAAAAAGTGCACATGGTACCTGCGACACTGTAAGTTGTTTATCCGAAGTCATGAAAATAAGCACAGGGGGACTAGTGGGAGTTAAGGCAGAAGTAAAACACCATAATAATAATTATTAATATTTACATTTTAACTTATATTTAATTCCTATCAATTTTTGGACGTTTGCATCAATTTTATACATTGTCAGAACTATTTTCGAAATTTTCCCTTATTTAATCATCAGTATACATCCGAAATAGTGGAATTAAAGGTCATGTTATTGTATAGGCATCTCTTTCGATTTGTGCTCTGCGTAATTAATGTTCCCTCTATGAAACCCGAAAAAATTATTTTTAGCCTTTCTTGGTTCCCCTTCGAGATACAACCATTTTTTATTTTATTAAGGTTATGTTTGAATAAAACAACTTTTTATTTATGTGTGCATAAATGTACAAATTTTTTCAAACATTCATTAGTTTCTTTTTTTTTTTTTCGTGTTTTTAAATTAAAATACAGTGGAAATACCGGAATTAAAGGTTATTTGATTCGATCAGCGCACCTCAAATTTTTTTCACCACATAATGGATTTTTCCCTTACGAAACACACAGACATTTATGTTTTCATTAAATAACTTTCAATTCAGTTATGTGCATCGCTACCAATTTTATGAATGTGTCAGAAACTGATTGAAAAGATACTGTCACTATTTTATCAATATACAGTCAAAATAGTAAAGTTTGCTCGCTCGTGCATTAGATATTAGATATATCAATGTTTGCATGAAAGTATGGTTATAGGTATACCAGAAAATGTAAACAAGTGAGCCTAACACATTTTATATCCCTTATTATCAGATATTATTGTTTATAAAAATTTGCAAGTAAATGTTAGTAGCCAATATAGAATCATGATAATAGGAATGCACTGTCTTAGAGAGGTATAGATAGAGCTGCAACAGAAAGAGAGAGAGAGCACGTCTATGGTAAAATATACGTTGTGACACACATGCATGCCTCGACTGCTATAGCGTATACGTGTATAGATCAGTGCTTCTTCTCTCTTTCTCTCTCTTTTTTTATATACAGACCTGTACGTCCATGCGTACGTGTAGGTGTATGCCCTGTAGGCAATATTACAGTGAATAGCTACGTACTAAGCGTAAACGTCCCTCAGTAATTTGATATGAAAATTTACATATACATTCATGAGAGCAAAAATAGCAAAAGCGAAGGTCTATAGCTTAATGTAAAAGTCGCTGTATACATCTGTGGTGGCATGGTGGAGAGACCGCCCGCGCCGTAGTGGTGGAAAATATGCAAATTCGTCATGTCAACCCACTACAAGCGCTGCTCTGGCGGATATTAGTGGAACCTTACTGAGCCGCATATTTGTAGTTTGAACTGTTCGGAAAGTACATTTAAGTTTTACAATGAGTAATTCTCAAAAACGAGTTTATGTATACAGATGGAGTGTTGATGGTTGTGGTAAGCAATCTACCGAGAAGAGTATAATCATGCACAAACTACCTTGAACAACGCTGATCCGTAAAAAGTGGTTACAAGCATGTAGTGTAACCTCTTCGAAATTTTTTTTTTTTTCGCAGTAGTCATTTCGTTCTTGAAGATTACTTTTTATGTGAGTATAATATATAAATGTAAATTGTTTAGAATAAAAACTGAGCGTGTATTATATGATTTATCAATATTATATGATTAATCATAAATCTTAAGCAAAAATAGCTGAAAGAAACGGTGGTTCCATCAAAAAATTTGGCTGCTGTAAGAAAAAAGTTTGTGCCAACTATTCTCTGTAAGAATTTGAATTAAAAGTACGTTGTACATAATTCATATGGTTTACAATGATTGTTATTTGCGCAAAAATTTTGTATCAATATTGTTCAACTGTTTGTTTAGGTCTGCAGAGTTTTATGTATAAGATGTAAGTAACCGACACAAAATAATCAAAGCATTCCAGACAAAAAAAAATTGACAGAACAACATCCATTTGATGTCCAGCATCCAAAGCAAAGCGATGATTGGATTCAAAACATTCAAGCGTTTTTTCAAGGCTGCTTCTATGCAGAAACTAAAAATAATAGTGAGAACATTTCTAAAGATGTGATGTATGATAGTATCTCAAAAGCCTTATCTGATAATAGCATCTAATCCGCCACTGTAGCGTGTCAGACAAAAAAAATAACTCTTGCTGCTTTAATAAAAACTGAAGAAGAGCTGATTGCTTTCACAGGTTGTTCCAACACCCTACTGCGAAGTCTTATAAATACGGGAGAAATATGCGAGAATTAGCAATATCCAGACATATCACCTTTTGTGAATTACGTCGAAGAAAGAATAGTATTGTGTCACATTAAGTTACGTTTAAATTTATCCCTCTGTTGTCTTGGAACATTATTTGGATTGTGCAGACAGAGCTGCTCCAATAATTTTTTTGTACATGACTTAACTTTTGTCTACGCTATTGAAAACTTTTGTTTACTGGCCATCAAAATCTGAAGTATCTATATATTGTATCTTAGACTGCATAGAAATCTGGGTTGAGAAACGCCGCTATTTTAATTCAGACTCCGACATACTTCTACTACAAGGGATGTGAGACTATAAAACTACTAATTGGAATAGCACCTAGTGGAGAAATTATATTTTTAAGCGATGCGTACGAAGAAAGAGCTTCCGATAAGATATTTTCAATCAATCTGGAATTCTCAAAAAATTGCTACCTACTAGAGATACCCTAATGGTGGATAAAAGATTTGACATTGAGTTGGAGTGCCTACACAGTCACGTAAAACTGATGATACCTCCAAAATAACGCAAGAAAAAACAGTTTAGTGGAGATGACGTTATTTTAACTAGTAACATTGCCAGAGCCCGTATCTATGTAGAAAAAACTATTTAACGATTAAAGATGTTTAAAATAATGAAAATTAAAATTTCATGGACTCCGACTCCCCAGATTTCCCACATAGATCAAATATTCATTATGGTTGAAGGTTTAGTAAACTTAAAAAATCCATTGTTGGCTGATGACAAGTTTTAATAACATGCTTATCGTACTTTAGAATGATAGCACATACTTGATCATCATAAATCAACAGTAATAAATGTGTCTTACAAATTAAAAAATTTCAGTGCTATATGATACAAAATAATTCACAATGTATGAGTATCATAACTGTAAGATTAAACTATTTGAGTAAACACTATGTATTTTTTAATTCCTTGTACTTTTTTTGCAGTATGACCAAATCATCACTAATGCTTAATATTTACAACGACTGAGATCAACATTCCTTAAAGTTACATAATTTTAATTGTGCCCACCGCTTTTTTTTTATATTTGGCTACTAATTTTTTTTTTCTTCTGTCTCATCAATCTTCCATTGAAAAACAACAAAATTCTTCTGTGAACATCGAAAATAAACGTATTTTATTGTTGGGACATAGTTTTCCACTAATGTTTTATTGTATGGAACATTGATGATATTGCAGGTATGATCAAAAGAAGAATAAATTACTAAGTGACAGAGGGGGATGTTAGTTATACACATCCCATGCTGCACCTGACAATAATAGGAATGCTTTTGTCTTAAACTGAGAATACCATTGTCTTTTGATAGCCAACGTATCGTAGAACAGACCTCACTGAAAGTTTTGATTTTTCCGATAACAGGGCACTTTATCTCAATAATATTTTTATTGGGAACTATGCCGTCGGAACTATATCCCAGCCATGGTGAGGCTGGATTGATTAATAAACCACACTGGCTTACCTTCTCTCCAGTATTTTTTTCATACAGCTCTCTTGCTCTCTGTTCCATCTGGATTCCCTGAGTAGTCCTCGAATTTCCGCAGAATGAGCGATTTAAATGTTGGTCTATTTTATTTGTCCAATAAGGATACTTATTATTTAGGTAAGTGATAAATTGGTATGCACTGCTAGTTGTGATCCTCTTTTCTCTCCATACATCATCCATACATCATCATGCTGACCAAGAGTTTTAGAGTTTAAATCGAGACCGCCATCAAGATAAACAAACACTTGTAATGAATAAAATGATTTTTCTTCTATTGTCAACTTACGAATCCAAATAATATTGTAAACCTTTGAATGATTTTTTGAGTAAATTAAGTACACAATTGAATCGTCTTTAATTCGAAAGTAAATCTTGCAGCTTAAAGTTGCAATTATTTTTGTCAATATATAGAAAAAATGAGACTATAGCTAAGGCAGGATGTAGAGTTTCATGCCCCATTTTGAGTTTTAAGATCATACTAGACGGAGATACTTAGAAATTTATACGTTGATCGCGCGATACATTTAAGCTCATAGTTGCTGCCCAGTAGGGTACCATATTTATCCACTAGAGCGGCGCTAGTAGTGGGCAAACATGACGAACTGAGCGTGTAAGGTCAGAAAAGTGTAGACGCCGAGGGACCGCTCGCGTTGCACACTTCCGCTTACACGCTAGTTCACTCCCTGACATAAGAAGTGTTCGACTCCAAAATGAAGAGAATATTACCATGGAGATAAGGCCTGTCAGCAGTTGACTTATGATTCGCAAGGTGAATTCCTGTATGTAGGCTTTTTAATTACAGGACTGGGACGTACAAAAACATGTGGAAAATTTCAGGATTCGACAATAATAGTGTAAAAATTTCGCGTGAACATACTAAAAAAAAAGACGTTTATTCGTTGTAGTTTCTTGGTTAACAACCAGCAAATTCCTCGAGATCGCTACCTAATCAGCTTTTCATCTACTCTGATATATGTAAGTCTAGTATTGTTGTTAATATGTTTGCTTCTCTGTTGAAAATTGTCAATTAAAACGCTGGAGAAGTCTATTTTGGCAGCACTATTGTCAAGAAGCTTACTCCCCTAACCTACGTACCCCTGCCTTATAACAGATTTAATATAATGGACATAGATATATCCTTTTGTGCATATATAAGAGATTAATTTGACAAATTAATAGCAATCGAGTCTGGGACACTGACCGTGGTGTTACATTTTAGAAAAGTGTTCTTTTAAACGAGCCATAAAACGATTTACTACAATGGATACCATTCTCAGTACAGTAGTGGAAAAGGAGTAAAACATATCTTTGCTAGGGCGTATAGGCAGAGGGGCTACGGATAAAGTTCCTTTTTTACTAGACTATTTCAAACTGCTTTACCTCATGTAATAATAGGTGCTTGAGCCCTTGGGAAGAAGACTTTATGTGCTGGAGTAAATATAATCAAGGATGAAAATAAATATAATCATGGGTGAAATTATTATACTGTTCAGACAAGCGCTCAAAAATCCTATTAACAAGTCAGGTTAAAATTTTAAATGTAAAGCAGTACGATCTGCCTTATCAATGCAAACACAAAAAATTATTCTGTCAGTATTACCAATGCCATTATCTTGTTCAACGAGTAAAAGTTGGCCCTACTGTATTAATCGCACACGCAAGAACTATGACAAACACCACAGCAAAATATCCAATTATGCGTGTCGAAGTTAAATCTTTTACGCTGCATAGTAGTATTAGATGTGCTTGTTCAGATAATGTTACTCTTAAACAAGTTCCGAAAATAGTTATTATAGGTTTTGTGGATGACAAAGCATTTAACGAGGATCGAAAAAGAGAACCTTTATACATTTTAAATTATTCTATAAATTTTTTTGTCGTCATCCGTCGACGGTGTACAACTACCGAGTAAGCCGCTACGACCAACTTTTACAGGAGCAGCACAAATTTTGGTGTAATCAATTTCACAAAGGAAATAACATTTATGAAAAAAATAATCATAAGGAATATTGTCTGTTTGCATTTGATATAACACCCGACCTCTCGTCACATTTTGCAGGCCATTGGAATTTAGTATAGAACGGAACAGTGCGAATCTAAGTGCCCTTCAAGACACTGCTAACGACAACGATGAATTCTGTTTTGTACGTAAAATACGGCAATATTTCGTACACAGATGGAGTAGTAGCTTTTAACTTATAAATGAATTCGTTTCAGTTACGTGGAGCTCTGTGCCGTATTCCTGCTGCAACGGTGGCGTATTCCTGGCAGATCAGCTACCTTCCGCTGAGGCGCAAACCTGCGCTATTGTAGTTCATACAGACGAAAGTGCTGATCAAAGACATGGAGTGTGCTTTGACAGCTATAAATTACCATTCTCAATCTCACATCATATTGATCGACTTAGAAGAAACTGTAATACTTATCTATGGAATGTGCAACAACTACAAGATATCAATTCAAGAGTGTGTTGCAGTTATTGCATTGACATTTTATTAATTGTGTAAGAGTTATTTTGAATATATTTTGTTCCTTTTTTTAATCAGATACTAATATTTATGAGAGCTACATCATTTTGTAACCGAATTACTCGAAGTATGAAATTTAATAAAAAGCGTGTCATTAATAATTTATGTATTCAAACTTGTAAACCTTAGAAAAACATGAATTATTTCTTGCACATGCAGAATTATATCAGTATAAAAACTACCGAAGTATTATTACAGTTAAGTTAAAATTATATAATAAAACTAAAAAAAGTTAATATTGAGTTGTGATAATTTGTACTTAAAACAACTTTACCTTTCAGCATTCCTTCTATTTCGACATGTTTTTTTAAATAAATAAGTCAAATTTACTTTAGACTTTTATAATTTTAAAGCCTTTCGATAACTCCGCTCCTTTCTCCTGTAAAAATTAAGGAAATTCCTGCATTTTCTAGCTTACTGCAGTCAGTAACTGGTTATTTTTAATCTTAAAATCCACTCCTATCCTGTGAATTCCAATTAAATTTCCAAACTCGAAATTTTCCACACTATTTGCTGTGCATGCTCTGTAATCGAGTTATCTAAATAGGGCGTTTTTTGAATTTTCTAAATCTTCGCAAACGTATATATATGTTGAGCACTGTCAGTGAAATTAGTCTATTTTGATTTAAAAATTTAAATAGCCGCTTATTTATTTACCGACCGCTATCGGAAATTAGACTGTTCTATCAACTTTCAGTTTAAGCATTCATTTACCGACCAATACTAAGAATATTCGAAGATCCTGCCACCGCCGATGTCACGTGTGACGTAGCGTTTGCAGATTTATCAGCCGTGTAGGGAAACGTCCACGGCACCAGCCGTATGACATATATATATAATTGGTGTATGCTATATTTCTACCCTTACTACTTATATGCTTGTAAGCCAAAAATTGCTTATTAATCGAATATTAATTTTTTTAAATTGATGAAGCATTTATTTCAATTTTTTTAAGCTTTGTGTTACCTTTGAATGTAGGATAGTCTATTTGATTGATGTATAACTATAATTTCTATGCGTTTTGGATCAGTGAAACAGCTGCCAGCCTCGAAAAATTCAGAATTTCCTGGTTATAGGGTTGTGTACGTGTACGCAAGAAGTAAATAAATAATTTATCTTTGTTTTTTTTTTACTCTATTCGCAAAGTTTCAAATTAATAGATTCTATTTTTACAATATATAGCTACAATTATATTTATTTTAGAGGTGTGAAAAGACTGCCAGGTTAAGTAAATTCACAATATTTTCTGATATGAAGATGCTTGTGTAAAAATCAAATCTTAATAAGTGTAAGAACTACTTCCAAAAGCTTTATTTTGATTTTTATGCCAATGACAATATAATTTACCTAATATTAAAAGGACTTGTGCTTTCTGTAGTTAAAAAAGGTATAGGTGTACAGTCATACAGGGTTTAAGAGAAGCGTATAATGGTACGTCATTCGCAAGTGCCCTTGAAAATTTAGTGTATCAACTTAAAAACTGTTATCGTGTGTTAAGTTATACGTTAGACATACTCTTATTCAGATCACTGTAATTCTTTTGCGTGTGTGCGTGCTTTATTGTGTAAATCATCATATGCAATACAGTTTGTAGTTTTTGATAAGAAGGATTTTTTATGCCAAGTATGTAAGATGAAGTGAGGCGCTAGTAGCTGAATTCGTATGTATTTTTTTTTATTTGGTATATGCATACCTAGCAACGCCTATATTATGTTCTCTGCTTTAGACTTTTTTACTCTCGTGTAGTCTTCTGCTTAATGCACATCTCTCTCACGACTTTCCTTCAACTTGTCGTGTTTATTTAGATTGTTCTTGAAGATAGTTTAAAAGATACTTTGAATAAAGTCTTGATTGTTCTTTTTGAACTGAAGGTGTGTTTGACTTTTATTTAATCCGCTCATGCCTGGCCTACAATCACGTTCAAAGGTTATGGGCCGTTATTAGGAGCGTTTGATTGTGGGCTTTTTGTACACAGGAGGTGATCGGCTGCGTGTTTCTTCAAAAGAGATATTTTTCTCGTTTCGTCTCTTCTTGCTTAGTACTGCCTCAAGCGTGTGTTATTAAAAGATAGTATGATCGAAAGACTTGTGAATGGAATGGCTGAGAAGGCAAAGATTACTACTGCAAGTACACTATGCTATAAGTGTAACGACAGGGGTAATTTATCGGGTGAATGTCCGAGGAACGGGCAGAATATCCGAAAGTGTTATACCTGCAAACGATTTGTACAAAATCTGAGGGAGCACATTGAGACTTCAGAGGTGGTTCTATTTATAATATTGATTAGGACTTTAAGCGTAATGGTGGTGGTGGCACTATTAAATATAGAAGTAATAATAACAAAAATAATAACAAAAATAGTAACAAGTGGAAAAATGATAAACAAAATGATAGAAATGATAGTAAAAGGGCCAAAGTTGATAACAAAAATCAGAACGATGATAACAAAGGCAACAAATGCATTGCAATGACGTTATGATAAATTGATGCAGGATAAATTTGATGATTTTGGAATAAGAAAGGTAGAGAAACGATATCTGCTGGAATTTGTGTAGGCTGACGACGGAGTTTAGCATCAACGACGCGAGCGACCACCAACACCACACACTGCACTGGCTGGAGTGACTTATTGCAGTCTTGCGGATGACACTACTCGTTACTATCATTTTTAGTCTTCATTTTACACAAGATATAAGATATAATATTTCTGAAAATCCAGTATAATATGGTGGATTCTTTAATTGAATGACAAATTTTCTGAACGATTAGGGAGCACAGTATTTATTGATTACTTTCTTAATTACCTGTTGTCTATACAATCGTGGCTTTTTCTTCCATTATGTCCTGGATTGTGCTGCAAAAAGCCCTTGAAGCGGTTCTTGCATTTTTTTACATAATTCCTTTCAATGGAATAGTTTTCTTCTTCTGTACTAAGAATATTGAATTTCATGATATAAGAGGATACGCCTCAGGGATTATCTTGAATGTTTTTACGTATTGCGCAATCGTAATATAAATACAATACTTTTGAATTACTTTTTCAAACAAGTAATTATAAACAGTGAAATGATGATTTGATTAACTTATAATATAACTATGATTATCATGATTTCATCATTCTTGAAACTTGAAACAATCTAATTTTTAGTCTATCAAGCTATGTAATAACTTATTCCACATTTACCGCAGAAAGAAATATTGGATAAGAAATGATTTAAATGAGTTTTATATTAAAGTAATATTATTCACTGTATATTTAAAAACAATCCAATAAGGTTACGTATTAAATGACATTTTCGCGGTATTTTCCGAGCCTGGCGGCCATTTTTGTTCTTAAAGACGTCAAGGATTTGTAAGTTTGTTAAATGAGTATGAAACAAAAGATTTTTCAAGCAGGTAAAAGAGGTTTGAATATTTTTTTACTTAGGGGGCCCCGGAGGTGCGATTCATCTCTGGCAAGGCTACTTGTCGGTAGATCTAATTTCAATTTGTCAAATTATTATATTGACCTCTTCCATCTATATTGCGCTATAGTTGCGCGCTTTTTTTATAGTAAAAATCGCTGGTGTGCGAAAAAACTTATCAATTGAAATTTACAAAGCAGTGAAAAAATATACCTGCTTTGGCCAGGAGTTGAACCTGGGGCTCCTTCTTGCCGGGATAGCGCGTTAATCAACTACACCACCGAAGCCTCGGCGAATACCTCTCCTCACTGCTCTGTTAGGCGTGTCTTAGGTCAAACGCCGTATCATAGAAATTATTATTTTTAATT
>JAPYYV010001790.1:0-31577 GCA_030522625.1 Copidosoma aretas
TATAGTTGTTCTATGAATACTTAAAGTGATTTGTAATTTTTTTAAAACAAGAGCAAGCGGGTTAATCTAGAAAAATGGTCTGTGTGCGTTCTATATTAAAACATGCTAAGTTAAATTCGAATATTTGTCATCTGAAATCACAATATAACACGTTTGTGTATGTGTCAGGAGTCCTATTCAAAGCAATCATTTTTTCACTATTCTATTAATTTTAAAATCAACAGTTTTTGTGATTCAAAATATTTTTAAAATAGTTTGAAAAAACAATCAAAATATTTATAAATAAACAAAAGTTGGAATATCTTTTAATCATTAATTTTTTTATTCAAGAATAAATTAATTTCAAGATTTTATAATGAATAAGCAAAAATTGCACATTTAGCAAGAAATTTTATGAATTCATATAATTTTTAATACCATTTATTTTATAAATGTAAAAAATTAGGGGGTTGGCTTATATCGATACTAGTAACGCTTTGCCTTTTGCATGCTCCGTGTGCCAACCCCCCACATTTATATTCTATACATAAATGAAATATTTTAGTTTTTTTCATTTCTATCATACCTTAGATAAAATTTGTTTTTAAATATTCTTTTAATATTATTATTTTTATAATTACCATATTTGTTTCAGAATATTATTATGATATTAATGATGTTTATCATACAAACTAAAAATCATCTTTTTCAGAAAACATTGTTTTAAGGTTTTTTGAAAAATACGAAAAAATATATTACATATTTTTTTTTATATATTCGAAATTTTTGATAAGATGAAAAAAATAGTGAAAAACAATGCTATTGGAAGGATAAATATGGTTTCTCCGAAACATAATGAGTGCTGTTCTTTAAAACTCATATTAAATAAGGTAAAAGGACCTGTAAATTTACCTGTAAGAAACTCGGAATCCAGGTTTTACATCAATAAGGAAATAAATTTACAGAGATCGTAATTAATCTTATGATCGACAATCAAATTGACGGAAATTGTTTGAATGCAAATGTTTTTCCATAAGTATGGTTTGTGTAGATCAAACGCTTGTTTCGGTGCTTTAATCGACTAAACTCAACGCGCTGATATGTTATATAGTATATAGTTAATGAAAATGGAAATCGAAATTTAAAAGAAAACAAACAATAGTGTCATGATCAAATTCTATTAAATTATTTAAATACCAATAGTATACCTATATCATGTACATTGTGCACTGTCTTCTGCGCAGGTAAAAACGTATATTGTATAGTTGCCACTGCCGGTGCATACGTTGTAGGGGAATCTCATAGTGCCGTGCTCTCTTTTGGCTTAAAATAGAGAGAGTCTTACGGTAGGAAATCCATACCTAATGACAAATTAAACTTTTCTTGAATTTAAAATATAATGCGTTTAATTTTTGTATGTTGTTTAAAATGTTTAAAATAAAGGGTATCGGACCTAGTTTTTAAGATATATGAGTTCACAATATGTCTTTTAACATTGGTTGCAGTAGGGTACAGCAATAAAAGCTTTAGAGGCATACGCAACAAATCCAAATAATTTTATGAAGAATACTAGACAAATCTTCAGAATCGCTACTTTATTTTAGTTTGTTCGAATCATGGTTTTACAGGGAAAAATAAAACCCAGTATATTGATGACTATTTCTTACATTGCAAAAGCATACAGCCTTTAAGACTTTTATAATACGGTATAATACGCACTTTACTCGTTTGACTAACTCGATCCACAGATTTTCTACCTTCAGCACTACGGCTAATAAGACTATACACACGACCGTGAATCTGCCGCTAGGAATAAAGATTAAGCGAGCGCGCACGGGCAAAGAGACTTTAGCTTTACAAGTGGAAATATTATATGGGTCAATTGACTTTAGTTCAGTGCGCGATGTTCATACTTTGCGTACTCTGCGTACACTTGTCGTTCCGACGGCAGACGAATTATACGTATTATGAGTACATACAACAATTAGCATCTTCATACCACTATATATTGTACACTTCTTACGTGAACATTTTCTTTTTTTTTTTTGTTATAAAATAATAAATTATTTATTTTTGTACATACCTACATTATATATGTATGTATATATATGTGTATATGGGTCATTCTACCACAAATGGTCTATTTCAGAGGCTGAAATGGAAATTGACTTAAAAGAGGTTTTAAATATTTTAAATATTTTTTTCGTAATGTCCGTGACCAAAATAACTTAAAATTTTTTGGGCCCTTCAGGATCTGCACGAGAAAAATTTTTACGACGACTTTTATTTCACACTATTTACAATAGTAATAGAAATTTTTTTAATTTATTTTTGAACACAAAGGAAGGTATTTGGATTGATAAAGTAATATTTTCAAGATAAAATACTTTTTATTATGTAGCGACACGCATACTGTACACATAGCACACCTACACGGAATGACACGCACTTATACAGTCACCCACACGCACACACCAAAAATATTTACATTTGAATCTTTTTACAAAAAATTTCAGTGAAATTAAATTTAAATGATTTTCAACATATTTCTATTATACATTTTTTCTATTTGCTGTAGTATAAGTATTAGAAAATCTATAAGTTTTGTAAAAACGATCATCAATTGTGTATCTACTTTTATCAAACAGAAAAGGCATCATATTTTGTAGGCATCCTGGAGCATCTGTAATAATACAGTCAAATTTCAGTGCATATTTTAAATAAATCGAAAAAAAAACCTTTTTGGTCGAGTTTGGGAACTACTTTTTTCTACATTTTTTTTCTGTGTGCTTGAATTTTTTTTCTTCTGTGAGCTTGGATTTTTCTTTTTCTGTAAATTGGAATTTTCTTTTTTCTTGGATATCCTAGTTCTAAAATAATTTAAAAGTTAATTTTTCAAATAAAAACACGTTAATAAAATACAAAGTAATAATGTTTACTTTTTTAAGTCTTTTCCAGATGATTTTTCATATAGTATATAAGGAGTTATTTCTTTTTGATGTTTCATTTCGATTTTCTCATAATATAAATACCCTAGATTGTAATGTTTACATTTACCTGGTAAACAATCAAAGCAGCTCAAGTTATTGAACCAAACTGTACAATCGTCCTTTCTATCCCAAGTATATTGATGTACTTTTAAAGTGCCTAAAAAAATTTTTATTGAACATGGCAGTTCCCCATCAATCTCTTTGATTTCTTCTAATGATACTGATGCAACGTATACAGAATTTGGTTTTTGTTGTAGTACCGATAAAACTTCATCATAACTACTTATATCTTTTCCATACTTTACTGAATCATCTAAACTTCTTTTCAACGCTGCTCCAATACCATCAGCAGGGCTTTTACCATGTCCTGTCTCCGAAAAGTTGTAAGTAATTCTTTAGATTTGCTTAAATTCAAGGGGGATGTATTGAGTTATCAAGTAAAACATTTTTTTATTTCTGTATTGTGTCGATGGGCTATCACTCATAAGGTGTATACTTTTCATCCCTGGAAATTTGGATAAGTAATGAGATAAAATCTTTTTTACTTGAGCTATAACAGCACAAGCATCATGTCGCAACGATGGAGATAATGTTGCGAATCCTTCTTTTGATTCTGATGCGTAAAAATTACCAGTATGTAGTGTCAACTGAGTACGACTTGCACCGTAATGAACTGCTTGAACCTCTTGTGTGTATTTACAAGCGTAATTCTCGCTGAAATCGATTAAAAAAAAGCATTCATCTTCCTTTAAATTTGCACGCATATTTTTGGTCGATTTATATTGATGCATAATGTTGTATTCATGACTCATAATATCTGTTTCATTCATAAAAATTTTTCTACGTCCATTTCATTTACACTAAAACTTTCTTTCTTGATAATACTAATTTTAATGGGTTTTCCGATTTTTTCACTAATTTTATCTTGTTTTTTAGCTATCCATTGATTATATTCAATTTTCTCCTCATTACTTGCTTGCTGTTCATTAAATAAAATTTTTTTATCACGACAATCTTCACATACACGTGATAAACAATTCTCTGTGGTTGGTGAGCACGTAACATTTTGTACAATTTTAGCGGATGTATTCTCTTTGATAAGGGTATTTTTGTGAAGTGCCGATACTATTAGTGAAAAGTTTTCATGTTTAAAACACGCGCACGTGTCACTTTCAGTTATACGTGGGATTTGGCAGAAAGGTGGCCGGTATCTAGAAAATGCAGCGTATGATATTTTTTCCCGTTCTTCAGCACTAAACTTTACGTGAAGATCAAGCATAGAGGCATTCAAATAATTAATCTGCAATTTTTCTTTGCCAAATTTTCTACAGCCTTTTTTACTCGGATCGATTTTACTGTTTTCAATGTAAATCTTTCTTACTTTAAGCATTAGTGCATTTGAAACTTTAAGACGCATTTTATCCTTGGGTACATATTGTTTCACACGATGTATCATTTTATATTTCTTAACAATATTTCCGTATAATGCTTCTCTCAAAATTCTTTTGTAGTGATTGCTTGTAGACTCTTTATAACTTGTTTTTAAGGGGGTTCTAAAGGGTTATAGAAATACCGCAGCATATGTCAAATGGTAACCGTCTGCTATAATTACCACTCGTTCTACGTACAACATACTTTGTTGAATTAATTGTCCGCAAACCCATAGCGCTACCTGTATGCGTACATGATGACTCAATAGTGTGTGTAACAACTGCGACATATGCAACGCTATATCTATAGATATCGAAATGAACAATTTTTGATTAAAATATCTCTGGAGCGTTACAGTAAACCTTTCTGAAATTTTAATATGTAGTTCTACAATGTTAAATGTTTAACATAAATTTTTTGGGGAATTTTATATGGAACAGATTCCAAGTTATTGTTCAAAACGACGGCGTCTCCATAAGAGCCTGTGTATTAGAGATGAACTTTGCGATTTAATATCTCCGAAACGGTACGGTAAACCCTTCTGAAATTTTAATATGTTGTTTTTCAATGTGAAATGATTAACATATTTTTTTTTTTGAATTTTACAAAGAAAAGTGCAACATGTTAAGGACCCCCTTAATTGCTGCCTGACAAACTCGTTCAAATAATATATTTTTAAAATATATCAATATTTTTAAACATAAAAATTTTTATATAAAAATTGTAATCAAAAACAAAATTATCGATAAAAAGAGTGGTTTGAATAAGGCGCGCTAATGTATAAGATTGAGAGGGGAATCTATAAAAGTTGCCGCAAGATGGCGTATCGTTTGTTTCGCTTCGTTATAACGGTTATATTCGGTAGTATGTATCTGTAATGTCAGTAATGTATGTAACATACCACGACCGTACCGCATTACCGAGACTTCTAGCCGCCCGAGTGCCCAACTGCCTTTGAGCATCCACGGGGGCTATTGAAGCACGAGGTAAGTATACGAATGAACGAACGAGCTTGTCGACTCGATTTGCATGTCTTTCAGCTCGCGCATGCGCATCGAGCCGAAATCCGCCGTTCGTTGAGTTCGTTCTATTCTATGAGGCTGTATTCCATACAACTTAAATTTGAGCAAAAAGGGGTGCACAGTAGGCTACGCGCACTATGCAGTAGACTCAGACTCACTCAGTAGACTTGTGCACACGTGCGCAGCCTACTGCGCAATCTTTTTGTCCAAAATCAAGGTATATGGAATACAGCCTGATTCTATCCCTATCCCTCTACTCGTGCGTCAATAGCCACCTGGACGGCCTGGACCCTCCCCCGTCCCTGTCTGCAGTTTCTGTAATGTCTCTATACGTGCAGGTGCGTGGTACTTTTATTTTTCTTATAGTCCACTCGGTGCGGCACCTCGCACGTAGTCGTTCTCGGCACCTCTACAGTGGTTCGTTTGCGTTCGTGCAATCTAAATTCGGTATTTATACTCGTCCGCATTGCAAGCTAGTAGCGCAGTTTGACTAAACACCGACACCTCCGCGCAGCCAATGCATGCACATTTCATGTGTAGAAATTGCATATCGTGCAGTTTGTTTTTCCTTGTTTCTATGTCTAATGTGTAATTATTACTTTCACAAGTCAATGAGTACAAGACAGCCGTCGTACCTACCTATCCTCGTATACCTATATCAATGGTGACATTCAGATACTTATTGACTTGGAACTCAGGCTCGGGCGACTACGGTTAACCTTAAGGGCCATACGTTGTGAAATAGAAAGAGAGAGAAAGAGATAGTAAATTGAGCTCTTTCTTTTCAAAAAATTTTAAGCCGTACGTATTGCTACAATAAAAATGCTATTTATGTGTTTCAGTGGATTGTTTCGTGAGTATGTGAAGAAAGCCCTGGGAGTCGTTTTTTTCGAGTATAAGTAAGTATAAATATAAGATGTCCGATCGTTGCGGTGTTGACTTGCAGACGATAGTAAATAGTTAATGCATATAGGCTTTTTTTCACGACTACCGGAACGTCACTTTAAATTTATCATGTATTTAAGTGCAAACGCATCAAAACGAATGTGTGAAAAAAAGAAAAACTTACTAAATGTTCCTTAATGTCGTCAGACACTTTTCTGTTCTTTAGAAAATTATTTACACATGATTTTGGTGATAGTGAAGTACCTCGAGGAGCATTTTGTTCAGATTTTTTTGCTATTCGTAATCTTTGAAGACGTTTTTTGAGATTACTTAACTTCTTTTTCAAATCAGTGTTCTCCTCTTTCAACATTCTATTCGTATGGTAGCACAATTTTCGTCGAGATCTTTTTCTGTTTTTTGTTGTAGCTTAATGGATTTCTTGACTAGTACGATCAGTTCTAAGAGTTTGATTATCGAAAATAACTTTTTTTCGTAGTACATGATTATGTTGATGGATTCTATTATTTTTTCGTTTTTTTTTAATTTCTCGTTCCGACAGTTCATTAATAGTCTTATTTTTTCCTTCTTTTCTACGTCTTGCATCTCTTTCTCTTTCGCTTGCTAGATGTTTTTGATGAGCCTCAGGATCTTCTTGTAATTTCTTTCTCCATTTTTCCACTCTTGCACGAGTAATTTCCTTTGCATTTTCGTTCTTTTTTAGCAGTGGATCACTTTTTTTGGTTCGAGAAGTTTTTTGGCGTTTCTGATGTTGGGACCGTTTTTTCAGTAAAGGAGCCATAATATATAAACCCCTGTGAAAGTAGGTAAGTTCTTCTGAAGTTTAAAACAATTTTAACAATTGATTTAACACATAAAATGTTGGAATTATAATAATAAAGTAGCGTCACGAGCTCTGAGCTAAAATAGGAGCGTTGTAGGTTTTTAAAACTCGTCTTTAAATCGAAATTATGGCGCTCTCAATTAAAATATAACATTTTCCTTGCAGTCATATAATGTAATTACCATTTACACTTGTACTAGTCACTATTTAAGTCGATAATCTATCATTTCTCGAAGATGCAGTGAAAACAGGTGCGTTACGGGCTCGAAAAATCATCTTAACCTCGTGATTACAGCACTCACACTGAAATTCCAACTTCGCCCTTGCACCTGTATAATGTATTTATCACCTACTATTGTATACTATAGTATCCGAGTGGATAATCGAACACTCCGCGAAGATACAGTGCTCTTTGTGCGAAAAAGAAGCGTTACGGGTTCTTACAAAATCGACTTAAAATCAATATTACGACCTTCTCAATCCAAATTCAACTTCGCCCTTGCACTCACATGAAGAACTTTTTACCCCCTATCATATAACACATCAGACGAGTCGATCCGACAACCCTTCGCGAAGATACAGTGCGTTTTGTTTCGTTACGGGGAGCGTTACGGGCTCTTAGCAAAAAAAGGAGCGTTACGGGCTCTTATAAAATCGTTTTAAAATCGCGATTGCGGCGCTCCAAGCGATAATTAAGCTTCGCCCTTGCACTTATATCAATAACATTTTACCTACTATCGTATGCTACCCCATTCAAGTCGATCTGACAACTCTACGCGGAGATATAATAGATTCTTTAGGGTTACGGGCTCTTAGTTTTTATTTTGGGGAGGCTGAATTCACGACTTCGTGAGGCTCTAGCTTTGGCTGATCAAGATGGGAAAAATTTAAAAAATTCCTGCAAGTAACTTAATATCTGTAGAATACGAAGCACTAAAACTGAAGTGCCCAAGTTCAACGGTATGAATGTGCGAGAGCATTTTCTGCGTTAATGGCAAATTTTATAAGATTTTGGTCCCGCAACTTTAAAGGCATCCCAGTCTTGGATAAAATCTTTTTCGGCTCTAAAAAGTGCATAAAAATGTTGCTCACGCCAATACCTTTTGAATTATATGCCGCCTAAAGAATAAAAAAGCCTTGTGTAGCCTCCGGGCGTCGTCAAATGTAAGAAAATGTGAACGGGACACGAGCCCGTAACGCTAATTTAGCCCCTTTTTTTCGTCTAGAACTAAGACAGTACATTTTCATGATCTGATTTCTGTTATACGATCGGCAGACAAACAGTCTTTATTATTTAGAAAAGTTTTCGGAACGAAAGCTTCTTTCGTGACGTCGTAATCGACTAGGACATGTAATAGACCATTTTTGGTAGAATGACCCATATATATATATATATATGTATATAAGTACTAGAGGGGCTTCGCCCCCTGTGCGCTCCGCACGCCAACCCCCATATTTTTATATTTGTATTCATATGTCTAAATAGCTAATATAGAAATTCACTCATTACATACATGCGTACACTCGTAGATAGCTAAAAAGGGACACATGAAAATTCGGTTCGATTTCGAACTAATATATTCAATGTAAGAAATAAGTTCACATATTTAGCAAATTATTTTCACCAATTTAATACTAATGAATAACTCTAGTCAGTATTTAAGATAAAGATTGATACATACGTATGTCTACATAATATTTATAGAATAATTATTGTTCCATAGACAATCAAGCGCTTATTTTTGGTCACATCTGAAAATTTTTAAATCAATTATGAATATAAGTTCGTAAGACGATAAAAATTTGAAATTCTTACTTAACATTAGCGAAGAAAGAATATTTCTTTACTTATTTCTTGTGCAAATTTTGACATTCTATTACATTTCCCTTTCCTGCGTCATATCTATTAATTAAAATTAATTTCCCTTAAAATAATACTAATAGAATTTACAGTATCTAATACAAAATTGATACAACTACGTTTAAGATCAATTACCTTCATATATGAACATCGGATCATTTATTTAATAACGTTTTGTAACGTTCTCTAACTCCTCCCTGCCGGGTGATTCAGATAGATTCTTGCTATTTCACACCATTTACAAGTTGTGTCACAGTCCATAACGCAATAAGCATGTTTGTTCATTCAATCATCCAAATCATGGAAAGATTTTTGAAATATTTCTTTTAACGTGATAGACAAATTTTTTTTTAACTTGGTTTTCTTTTGCATTCATTATCGAGAACATGCATTCAATGCTAGAAGCCGTTACCTAACCTTAATTTTCTCGTCTGTTAACGTTTGTTTCGATTTGTTTTTGGTGCGACAAATCAATGTGCGTAATTATTTATGTGAACAAAACACATCAATTTGCATTTAATACTGAAACCGCCCACCCCTCCCCCCCCCCCCCTCTTTAATAGTTCTACCGCGAAATGCTGGCGACATGGAAATTTTATGTATAATTCGCGATTCCTACTGAATCGGGGGCAAACACAAAGCCGTAGATTTCGACTACGTGCCAGAGGGCGGGTTCGATGCCCAGTACAAAAGAGCTAGAGCTCGTGGGGCCAATGATTTTTTCTTATTTTACTTATAATATATCATTTTATTTGTTGAATATCTAAGGGATCCCTGCAATGATTACTGCAATTTTAATTAGTTATCACTTGGCTGATTATCAAAAATCATATTAAAAAATATATATTCTCAACCCCAAAAATCTTAATTCTAATGAGAATTCTACTATCATCGAACATATTTCTCCTTCTCTCACCATTAAACGCAAGTTTAAATAATATTCAATAACGCCCCAACGGGGGTAACATACTCCTTACTCGCCAACGCGTTTTGATCATACTTTTATTTTTATTCAATAAAATATACATAAATCAGATTAAATAATTTTAAAGAGTTACTAGACTTACGAGTCACCTGCAATATGAGGTAGGGTCGATAACTAAGCACACGCTAAGATTACAAATCTAAGAAAAAAAATCATATATTCCTCTACTTAAATACAATCATTAATATAATATTTTTTCTATTTACTTATATTTTCATCTACAATTCCACTTGCAGAAAATAACTACTAATACAAAACTAAATCTTATTCATTGAATTTTCGTGTATCATAAAATGATTTGATTTATTCATTTTAATCTTTAAACATTTAAATATTCGCACCGTATTGCTTTAAATTTAATATATGAAATATATCTTAAAATATCTATTTTCTCGCGTGATAGCTGCCGAACTAAGAAGCTCAGTTGATATCACACTACAAGTCGGATCATCTCTCCGTTACATTCTGTATAAATTTAAACTAATAGCAGTGCCGATTATATAAAAAGACCAAGATACCTGAGCCCTTTAATTGATATATGTGTGTTAGTAAAATTTGTAAGACAAATCGAGTGACCTCTCCGAAATAGGTCGTGGAGACAAAGAACTCAACGGTCACAAGCACTGCAAGTGTCACTCGTTAAGGCCTTTTCCCCTCGTTCGCCACGTTCTCTCTACCCAAAAGATACTTAATTACTGGGGGGGTATCAAGTACAGGGCCTGATCGCTGCACCGCCTCTCTTCTCTGAATCTTCCCTGATGTACCTTGGCTCGACTCGGATTGGTTGGATAGCAATATTTATAGAACCTGCAACTTACTGTCAATTTCTTATTGGGACAGTCAGTCCGAGAGTTTCGGGTCTGTAAGAGGGGTCAGTCTAGTAGCTCCGATGAGATTTGGTCTAGAATGTGCAGTAGACTGGCTAAATATTCCTTCTCTCAGTCTTTTTGTTTCTGACTTGTAGATAATCGCCACCGACACCGCAGTTATCTACTTTTGCACTCGTAATCCACTCATGAGGCATACGCTAACGTCGTACATAGATTATCTGATGCATCTGGTAGTCCCACGCGCTGTCTATTACCTGTGCGCACTTTGCGCGCGTTTTCGGATTTGAATTTATTATTATAATATTTTCTGATTGATGACTTAAGTTTGATCTATTGATTTCAGTTGACTATTTTTTAATGAAAAGTATTCAAACAGTAAAATATAAGTTTATCATGAAGCGACCCCTTGCATCAGCCCCCCACAATTTACGAAAAAATTGGTGACCATAAATTTTCGAGTAAATTGTAATTTACGAAACTATTGTCCTATCTTATGTGCGTTACTCTTAAAGTCAACTTCGAATAAATTATATTATACAAAAATATTTTTCGATGATTAAACAGTTTGAATAATTTGGGCATGTCCAGGATTTTAATGTTTCTTATTTTCTCAATCATGTTATAGAGTGTACGTATAAATGATTGCATTGCATTTATTTGCTTTTGGAAAACGTGGGCAGGTTGATTCAAGCGTTTCTGTGTAATGTCATTACTGTTTTCATGTATCTGTGAATCAAATACCGTACATTTTAAGTTTTCTTTTAAATTTAGCGAATTAACTACTTCATCGATCTTATTTTGAATTTCGTCTCGTCTTATTTTTAACGTGTTACTAATGAACTTGTTTGCTAGAATTGAAATATAAGCAAGTTTCTTTCTTGTATCTTTTATTGCTTGATTTTGCATATTCTTATTATTAGTGTTTATTGTCCGATTTACTATCATATCATTTTTATCAAAACATAGTTCATTTAGTAGAATTGTATGTGGAATATACTGACTTTTGCGAATAAATTTTATTTTGGTTTTAATTTTAGAATATGAGTCAAGGCTTTGTTGATCTTGGCGCTGATAAAAAATGTAAAGTAGCTTCTTGGTATTGACAATTTATTATTCAATACGAAAACCATTTGAAAATAACTCATTTCATTGAATTGGATCCACGCACCGTCGGGGGTAATATTCACATGTTGCTCTTCTATGAAGTGAAAACCTATGAAGATTATTGCTCATTTTGTTTTGATTAATGTTTACCTTGGTCTTTACGAGTTGCTCATGGGATTGGTGGTACTGTCCCATAGAGTTGTTGTTATTTTCTAGTTTTGTATTTACCGGAGTTTTGTCTTGGATTCGTATATTATTAATCTCTTGCACTTAATAGATGTATATTCATTGATTTTCCCCAACGATGTAATTCATTGTATTTACGTTTCCACCCAAATCATCATAAGAGTCCTTTCGACTTCGGTTTTGAGATACTTGATCGTTTAATTCATTATTGCATTCGTGACTTTGTTGAAAAAATTTGCACCCCATAACTTTTATTGTTACTGGATTGTCTTCATTTCTAAAAATTTATTTTATATGGAAATATTTTTAGATTTTAAGCTGGTTTTCTGAGTTATTTATTTTTTCCACATGATTTATTTGAGTGTCATAATGATCGATTTGGTTTTCTAGGCTAAGTGAATTATCTCGCTATAATTCCAAAGATGATTGATTTTCCACATCATTCAAATACATATAATCAACGTCATGATTGTTACTGTCATAATGTATGCTAAAACTGTTTTTGGACTATTTTTATTTGTATTATTACTATAAATGTACCAATTCGAATTCTCCGAATACGGTGTATGAGCGTACAATTTATTTTGGTTTTGATTAGAAACTTGTTCTTCTTGCGGATTCATATATTTGATCTCTGTAACTGTTAATAAACTATTCAAAACACTGATTGCATCTAGTTTATTCAAAAGTTCAATCATCTTATCTATTGTAATTATCTTCTCCCAAATGATAAGTTGTTGTACCGTCTTATCAAAATTATTCGAAAATTTTCTGACTGCTTCAGCCTCCGAGGGCGGTATTGAAAGCGATTTTACTTCATTATAAAGGGTGAAAACATAGAAACTGCAGCTCACATTGCATGTATCATCATAAGAACCCCATTTAAATGCGCGTCGTATTTTTGATTGAATTAAGGAATTCCAATGTTTACTTGAAAATTACTTCTCAAAATCAGCAAAAGAATTAATTTTTTCATCAGGGGCAGAAATTTTTAATGCTTGAGATAAAATAAGTCTTAGTGTGTCTCTTCCTATTACGTTTATTTTTATAAAAATTTTAAGAAGTTTAAGAAATTTAATAGGTTATTCACTTGCCAAAGTACTCAATCTAGGTAACTTCATATTTAATTTTGAAAACTTTTAGATCAAACGATAATTTTAAATTAAAATAGCCATTATCATTTTATTTGGTGCTTATTTATACCTCCTTCTGGTGACGCGCGAGTCCTAACTGGGGTACCATTGGAAACCCCCCTCCTTAATTGTTAGACCGCGAAATGCTGGCGACATGGAAATTTTATGTATAGTTCGCGATTCTTACTAAATGAAGGGCCAACACAAAGCCGTAGATTTCGACTACGTGCCGGAGGGCGGGTTCGATGCCCAGAACAAAAGAGCTAGAGTTCGTGTCGCCGATGATGTTTTCTTATTTTACTTATAATATATCACTTTATTTGTTGGATATCTAAGGGATCCCTGCAATAATTACTGCAATTTTTATTAGTTATCATTTTTCTGATTATCAAAAATCATATTAGAAAATATATATTAGTAACCCCAAAAATCTTAATTCAAATGAGAATTCTATCATCGAACATATTTCTCCTTCTCTCACCATTTAAAAAGTTTAAATAATATTTAATAACACCCCAACGGGGGTAAAATACTCCTTACTCGCCAACACGTTTTGATCATATTTTAGTTTTTATTTATTAAAATATACATGAATCAGATTAAATAATTTTAAAGAATTAATAGACTCGTGAGTCATCATACATAAATATCCTGATGTGCTTGCTTTTGAACTCAACATTTTTTTTTGTAAATCGGCTTCCATTTTTTTCTACTTTTCCTTTTTTTTCTATCACTAAGTCTTCGCACTGAATAAGCAACCTTATTTCATCACTGGAACTATAAAAAAAAATTTTTGACCTAAACTGTTTACTTTCTCTCCTTTCTCTAAGCTCTAAACTGCGGTGAGAGCCCTTTGTATCCTACTAACTGTTTCTTCTCCGTGCCACGAGAAAAATTTTTTTTCAAGAACCACACTTCTAGGTCCTAATATTTGTTTAAAACTCAAAATATGTCTCCTTTATATTGAAACAGATATTTTCCTATCCATTCTCTCTTTCATAAAATGAAGGTTTTTTTATGCTTCCAGCTTATTTTTTGTCCAATATTTATCTATAAGCATCTGCTTCGTGTGTTAATAATGCTGATGACAGTGTATCATAACCAAATTTAAACTATTGCATTTTTATTTTTCCTACTGTAACATCTCTTGTATTACTATTAATTCACTTATCGTCTATATTCTCTTTATTATCTGATTTTTTGTGCTTTTATAAATTATTTTTAACATTTTTAAATTTCTATACCTAACCTTATTTTGTCTAACTTAAACCAGAAATTATCTCTACTGATTGTATCAAATGCTGTTCTGACGTCTACAAAGACATCATATAATTTATTGCCACCTTGCGTTAGTTTATTTTCAATTAAACTTAGTACAAAAATGTGGTACCTAATTCTTCTTTTTGCTTTAAAGCCAGCTATTCTTTTACTCGTTCAGCAATTATAATTACTAATATTGTGTATTCTTCATATAATAGCGCAACTCCAATATAGTTTTTAACATTTTCTTACTCCTCCCTGCCTGGTGATTCGGATAGATTTTTGCTATTTCTCACTCTTTAATAATTTGTGTTCTTATCCATAGCACATTAATCATGTGTATTCATTCAATTATTCAAATCATTGGGAGATTTTTGAAACATTCCTCTACAATTTCTTTGCCTTCTCTGGCTTTTTTGTTGTTTTTTTTTCCCTAAACTTTGTGAAATTCAATAATCTATATATCCTTGTCAAAATTTTCCAAGGCTTTGCTGTTGATTCCTCTACGCCTCTTTTGGTTTCGCATTTAACATGCCTCATTTTTGTCTTCCAACAATTTTTTTTAATGATTCCCTACTGTCATTCATTTAATCACATCCTTTTTTTTTCGGCTTGAATTTCCAATTACTTTTGAAAAGTCATTTGAATTGTTTCTTTTCGACACTTAACTTAGTTTTTCAATGGCTTTTTGAATTATTTTATCTCCGATAATTTCTTTTAACTTTTATTTTTAAGTCTCAAATTTTTATTTTTGTTCTCTTTTTGTTTTATTTTTTAACCAGTCTTTGAGTTTACCTGTAATTTTCGTTATTTGCTTAATTATTTCAAAATTCTGTTCAAAAAATTTTTTAATCTTCTTTCTCTTTTGATACCATCGTTTTTAGTTTTTCTGATACCTGTGTAACTACATTAAGTAACCTTTTTTTCTCTACCTGCATTATTTTTCTGTGATATTTATCCTAATTTGGTTAATTATTTGAGCTAAATTCACATCTAGAACTTTATACTTACAAAGGAATAAGTATGAAATTGATGAAATAATTTAAGATCAGATCATTGAGTATTAACAATCACAAATAAATATAACTATTTATTATTTGTATGTATCAAGTCCATATATTTGCCTCCTGGGCAGTGTTGAAAAATCGATAAAAAGATAAGATCATATAAATATGTATTTTAACATTTTTAAAATATAATGTTTTAAGTAAATTTATTTTTATTTAAGTAATTCAAAAATAGATAAAAAAATCAGATGATATAAATATGTAGCTCGAAATTCTTTAAATATAAGATTTTTTTTTATTATTGTTATTTAAATAATTTGATGTAATAAGAAGTGTAGTGTATAAATTTTTGAAGTACAAATACATCAAAAAGTATATGTATATTAAAACTTCAGGTATGATTGTATTATAAAAAAATTTAATAATTTAGTGACATGATATAAGAAGTTTCATAAATTTTTATAATAATTGTATAGAAATGTTATAAAATTAATTTATAGAAGTCAGTGGAGGGCAGTGGAGGGCGGTGGGCGGGTTCAAAAAATCGTGTGGAGGACGATGGGGGGGGGGGGGATATTTTAAGTACGAATAACGGAGAAAACAAGAGAATTTACGTTTATTTGTGGGGGGCCTGTGGAGGGGCGATGGGTTGGGAGGGGGGTATGTGGGATGCCCTACACAAATAACTTTATAATATAGGTAGATCTGTACAATACAAGAGAGAACAAGAGAGAGAGAGAGAGAGAGAGAGATTCATGCCTGTACAACAATAAGAGAAATATTTGTCTTCATTATATCTATAGCATAATAATTGCATGATAATCACTATTGTTAATACTTTTTTTTAATACAATCTTATCAATTTTTGCTGTACCTTTCTTCTTTCTACTTTGTATGTTAGAAATTGATCAGTAGAATATATATTTTTGATTTCTGAATCACAATTGACCTCAATCATAAGAATAAAAATGTATACACATCCATACATTATTTATACACCTGAAAGAATTAAAAAGTCTTTAAAATGGTGAGCGAACAATATAACTAAGGAAATATCCTAATTTTCAACAACATATGAAATTCATAACAATAGTTGATAGAAACAATATTTTTCTAAATAATTTTATATTAGATATAAGAAAGGGTGAAACGTAGGTCAGAGTTGACCAAAATGATTCATACGTGCATATGTATGTATATATAAGCCTCGTTGCAAAATCTGCGAGAAGCTGCTTGCATTAGTGTCAGTGAAAAAGATTTTTATGCTTTTAAAGCATTAAAAAAAACAATTTGCAGCAAGAAAAACGGTTGCATACTATCAAGCACAGTTAAGAAAAGTGCGTCAATGATAGGGCTAAACGATAGGCAAATATGAAAATTACGTAAATTACTGTTGATTTGTGCTGAAAGAGCCCTGACCAAAGATGACTGCAATACGTACAATGCATATATAATGACGCTAATGAAGGTACAGTACTAGATATATAGATTAAGAGACTCGCACCTATGATAATTTAACAAGTAGATGTAAAAGAACATGTTACCATAGCAGATGTTTTTAATTAAGTCTTAAGGCTGAAGGGCAGAATCAAAACTGCAATGATCCTATACATTCGATACCAGGGGCTACCACAAAGTGATTGTAAAAATAGCGGTATTTATTAAAGGCAATATAAACATTCATTTGCGATGCAGTTAATTGGAAAAATGTATGGGCTGTAAAAGAATGACAAGCGTTATAACGTAAATAGACAATACAATAATAATTAAAATTTTCTAGAAAATTATGGAAAGAATGGAAGCGATCAATATTACGGAAATCAATCAAGGAATACTAATCATTTTTACAACATGCACAAGATAGTTATGATAATAATGATAATAAGAATTCTAACTGCTCTTAGAACAGCAAAAAAAACCTTTGATGAGAAATCGCTAAGGACAGTCTGAAAAGGATCGATAGTAACGAAAATTTTCTCAAACAGGTTATCATTAGTGATCATAGGTTTACGGTTAAGATCATAAAACAAAACAACTCTTCGCAGTGGAAGCGGCCATTAAAGCCTCGGCCGAAAAAAGCTTGTCAAAGTCGAAGCAACGTCAGATCAATATTGCCAGTGATTATGATACTAGATAAGTGAACGAAGTCAATGATGACCTTTTATCCTAAGTAACAGTAATTACGCACCGTCACAAAATAAAGAAAGTGATGGGAGGACCATGTTCATGATCTTCGAAACTTAGTGGTTTGAAAATTCCACGGCAAGAGCTCTGAACGGACTTCAGGATTACAAGGTTCAATATGCAGAAAATGCAGATCACAATAAAATAAAAACGATCACCCACACTCCTTGTAGAAACCATACTTGTAAAAAGGAGATAAAGTGCACAGTCTTTTGTGCAAAATACAAACGAAAATGCACGAAACCTGTACTATTTTCGAGAAGAAATCGTGTCTGGTCAAATACGATTGACACTACCGACTGGGCTTCGAAACTAGAGATACCATAAATCTTTAATAACTTAATAAAATTATAACAGAACCTGTTGGGAATTTTTTAAAATCAGCCATTTCTAACTAATAATAACATCAAAAACAATAATAAAAACCGGACCTTTATTTGCACAGAAGTATAAATGAAAGAGTACACATACATACACGAATATATATACTTGTACTCTTACAAATAAAATGGTTTTTTTCATTGTCAATATATGCTTTCTTTTGTTTTGTTTTCCTATCATGAATAAACTCGGATCATCCACAGTAATCGAAAATATTAACCAGTTTATTGCCAAAACCTATTTATCAACTATACATTTAACCACCAATTATTATGGTTTCCTTATCGCAAATTTCGCCTAATATTTATGTAATACTAGTCTAAGGAGTATATTTATAACTTATTAACTCCAAACTTTATTTTAAAATATATATTGTACACCGGAAACGGCGATAATTTGTAGAATGGGAGACTGCCAAGTGACAACTTCGATTATTTTGTCTTAACTCTGTTTCGCAATTAAATATTATATTCGTTAAAAATTTGATTTAAATAAAATATTAAATACGTTTTATTTTTATTAGGAAATCGAAGTCATCCCAGAATGGTGCTGATTTTTTACTTGGTGACTCGTAAAGGTGTCACATACAACCAAAGCGAGCTACGAGGTTCAAAATACATCGTCAGCACATATTGCTTTTGTAACTATTGCTCACTTAGTTTATAGCATAAAGCCAAAAATTTTCTATTAGGCTTTTTATCGCAACGCACGACGTTTCGCGTATTAGTTGTGTGCTGCCTCTTATCTATAGTCGTTGACGGTTTGAAGTAACTTCTCACCGTGAGTGTGGATACCATTCAATTAAAAATTATAATTTTTGATTACTCGGAAATAAGTTAGTGAAATGTTGTGTTTATTTCAGACAAATTGAAAGTACCCATTGTAAGAAACTTATAAAATATTGTATTTGTTCAAGACAAATTATAAGTACAAATCGTAAGGAATTTATAAAGTATTGTATTTGTTTAAAACAAATGAATATGACAAATTATAAAGAAATCATGAAGGTTAATAAATTGTATTATATTCTCACTCTTGTCTTAAATATATATCTATGTTTCAAGTACAAATCCAACCAACCTACTCTATCATCTACTGTAATTTATAGCTACATGATTAGTATTCTCATACAAATAGATAAATCATCAAGCAGCTGAGCCAGACGTTAACTGGTGCGGCAGCCTGTATAGGAGCGTAAGATCCGACGGCAATTTTCCAATATCATAGGAAGAAAAAGTTAAATAGTTTTAAAAAATTGCTTAACTATAACCGCCGAATACCATCATAAAAGAAATGAAAATAAAGATGTGAAAGTATCATTATTTCTCTATTATTACTGTAAGAATCATTACTTGTTTATAAAATTAGAATCATAATGAAATTTTTTGTAATGCTTTTTTAGTGAGACAATAAGCTTCCAAATATGCACTACAAAATTAATGTAACGTGCAGGTTCATTATGTTGTTTGATAGCTTAAAGTAAAATAATGAATAGCAAAATTCATGTGTAAAAAATACATGTTTAAAATTTCAAGAAATTTCGTCGTCTCGTCATTTTATCAACCACTACATTAATTCCTGTAATCGCCGGTCACTAGTTTAAGTGCTTTGGATGATCCCTATATGAATTTGTGATTGTATGTATTTTCGTATAAACACGTGTATGTATAAATGCATGCATGTATATATGCATGTATGTATTTATGTGTATATGTCTGTATGTACTTATTCATGTATTTTAGTGCATGTATTTATGTATGTATGTGTGTATGTATGTAGTTGCACGAGTGCATGTAAAGAAATGTATGTATGTAAATATGATACACATGTATGAAGAAATGATACATATAAATGTTTGTTTGTATGCATGTTTATACATATATTCGTGTGTGTGTGTGTGTGTGTGTGTGTGTGTGTGTGTGTCTGTTGTGCTTATATGGTTGTATACGGTCCTGTGTATGTATTATGTATGTATGCATGTATGTACTTTTGTATGTACGAATTTACAATCTTATATATTTATGTAAAGATATATGAATATATGCATGAATGTATGTGTGTACGTATTTAAGTATGAATGTCCGTTCACAAGTAGGTACGGACGTATCTGTGAATGCTTGTTTTTCTGTATAATATATGAATGTATGCATGCATTTATGTCTGAAAGTGTGCCTTTATGGATGTGTATGTGTATGTATCTAGACTTTCGTGTGCATATGAATGTATGCTTCTTTGCATGTAGTTTTTAATTTACCAACAAATAAATGTATGAATATTTGTATGCATGCATCTTCGTTTTTTTTATTTTTCATCTCTTAGTATCATTTTACGAATGTTCGTGTGTATGCGAGAATGACTGCGTATATGTTAAGATGTATGTATTTAATCATTTTAGTGAATAAAAATTGTATTGAATTCATTGATTTTTGTTTGAATTATTGCTTTATATTTTTTTTATTTCCTTAAATTACAGAATAAGAGAAACTTGTATGTACCACTAGGTATTAAAACTTATTTTATAAGTATAGCACAGAATCAATGTATATATTGTTGTGTTAAAATAACGAAAATTTGTATATTTTATTCGTCATATTAACTAGATAAAATTGAGCGAACCACCTTTGTACTCAATAATCAAATGATTTGATTCAACGCCCTGCAGACAGCCATTCCACATTTTCTGGATTACTAACCGAGAATCCAACCCCTTCTCCCCGCTTTTTTTTACAGCCCTTTAAACATTTTTTTCAATTCCTTCAGCTTTTTATATTCTGACTTACGTCCAAAAACTCAAAGCTCTCCACATTGTATTAAGTTACTCATCCAGCAACCCTTACCCGATAACCTATATTCCACCCTGAAAATTATTTAACTCCTTGGATTATTTGATTAATGACTGAACCTAAAGCCTACTCCCACAGATTTTTTTTTTTAAATTCGGGTTACTTATAAAAATACCCTGACCCAATTACTGAAAGCACTTGCCCCCCACAACCCCAAAAATCTTAGAGATTTAAGAAAAAAAAATTTCTGTTGGAACGTATGTCCAGTTGCGAGCATAAAAAGCCAGAAAAGAGGCTTTTAAAAATACAGAGCATAAAAAACTAGTAAAGTTCATTGCTGTAACAATAAAAAAAAAATATTGAGGAAACAAGTGTAATAATTAAGAGAAAAAAAGAAGAAATGACATTAAAAAGACAGAAAAATGAAAAACTGAAATGATTGAAAACCGATAAACTGGTAAAGCAAAAGTTGATGGCATGAAAAAAGACCTAAAAAGAAAAATTTTATCGGAAAAGAAAATGAATCTGGAAATATTTAATGATAAAAAATCACACAGATGTAAAAAAAATTTACAGAATTAATGCAAGGACCGAAAATTCTAAAGATACTTGTGTTTTATTATTTAAGTAATTAAAAAAATCTAAGTTACTATGTACATTATAAATCTGCTGTACTAAAGTTACTTACTGATTAAGGGGGATCACACCTAATATATAGCTCATATTGTGAATACGTTATTATAAATATTTATTAGAAGTTATAACAAGTTTTACTTAAACTAACAATAATATTGCTAATGTTAAAAGCCTTGCGATTTTCATCATAAAATTTTGTTGTCAAATTTTTTAGATACCGAGGATTGAAAAAAAATTGGACCGCAAAAATAAGTACATCTTTACCGAGTGTGGTTTGAGTGTGGAAGAAGATAATATGCTTGGTGTTGAGCTTAGTGTTGAGAGAAGCTACTATTCTTCCACCTAGATAGGCCGCGTGTATCGTATAATGTATATCGATCGTTTTCTTGCATACCTTTCAGATTATATCACTTGTATTAAATTATTCGTCAAGCAAGTCTTTCATGTAAATACATATAAATGTAGCTTCGAGTGAACATCATCTTTTCTGCGAGCATGAAATGAAATTGAACTTACAGCGTCATGAATACGCAGTTCCTGGGTTGCTTAATTGGTAATAGCATCAGTCCGGTTTACAGGAGACTGTGTGTTTGAACCACACTCAGGGAAGATTTTTTTCATTCTCGCAGTCCATTCTATATATTATTAAAAGATTTTTAATTCATATAAGAAATTTTATTAATTGGTATTTATTGTCAAAAGTAAGTATGGGCCTTTAGTGTTAAGAGAAGCTAATATGCTTCCACCTAGATGAGCCGCGAGTATGATACAATATTAATATTAATATATATAGATGATTTGCCCGGTAGATTACATCACTTGTATTAAATTATTCGATAAGGACGTCTTTCATGTAAATAAATAGCTTTTTTTGAGGTAAAAAATCTTACCGACTAACTTCTTATGAAATTACAAGTAAAAAAAAAGATAAATAATTTTTTGATTGCAGGCACGTTTTTTCATAACTTAATAAATTTTATGTTCGGAAACGGTGTCGTGAATCAAAAAATTACATACAATACGTTTTCAACTAAAAATTTTTTTTAAGAATACAATACATTTTTTTTACTGAATAGTCGGAAATTTCTGAAATATGTCCGCTATATTGGACTCACCATAGTTTTTTAAAATTCTAACTACGGTGTTTAATCCAGAGCTGTTTAAAATAATAAAAAGAAAAATTTTATTCAATGGATCGTGCAATGTGCGTGAGAATCAACGATCAATTCAGTTTTTTTCACGTTCAATGCCACCTACCGCCCAAATTTGCTCTCAGCTAATTATAAAACGAAATTATTTTGAAAGAAAGAAAAGTTAACAACTAAAAAAAAAAAAAAAAAATCGCTTCATACGTGATAAATAAAATTACTTCAACTTTTTAACCCTTATACTAGGAGTTACACTACACAAATAAATTTCAAAAATATTGTTAAACAATCCTATGTTATAAAACATATAAAAGTATGCTATTGATTCATTTTTGTTTTGTACTGTCTATGTGCTAAAAAATTTGTAAGCTTACCCAACACACAATTTAAACTTTAAAACTGCCACTAGTGCTAGTCACGTGACTCTAAGAGGCCCAATTTTTAGGTAACTTCTAGTCTAACAGAACACTATCGATTTCTATGGTTACTATCTGACGCGGAATAACCCATCAATACACATTTACAAATACTCACACGTCTGAGAGTTTCGAATCTTTGTAGGCTATGGTCTCGGAAATAAAAATTGCCAAAAATTAATAATAAGAGGTAAAAATTCGAAGGGAGCAAGAATTTTAAGAATTTTTTGAGCGTTTAAACCCACTGCACGTTACTGGGTGAACGTTTCGGGAGATGTCACTTTGTAGGTGTACGCTCAGTCGAGAAAGTTGTCTCCGGGGTGTATCTCAGACGAGTTTTCTGCTCTTTGTCAAGAGTTGTCACCTTTTATATTAGTAGAAGCGATATGGCACAGCGAAGTTTGGCGGAAGGCGTTGATGACTATAGCTTCAGTCATAATGCTCCCATCATCAAGTTGCGTGCGTCAAGCGTTATTTTAGCTACTTTATGAGGTGGTAGTCTTCTAACCTTTTATATTAAACACCCCTGCGCCAGAAAAGGGAAATGGCTAGTTAATTTCTTCCGTTTCCCTTTACAAAATTCAAAATCGTACATGTTTTTGATATTTGCAATATGTTTCTAAATTGTAACTTAGCATAGTCTTACAACACAAGCTTGTAATTTATTAAGAAATCGAGCAGTAAAAAAACGAATCATGAACATTGGCCATTTCTAAAAAAAGTTACCCCAGGCTATGTGTGCGTTAAGAGGTGCATTAGTTGTTACAAAAGTTGATGATAATTATAATAATACGTCAACGGTACCATTCTTATTATAAATTGACTATTAACGAGTCACTGTTTTCGCTGTTTTAGGTTTGAATTGAGTTACAGACATATTTACACATAAATATATGTATAAATGATATTTGCAAATAATATATTTGAATGTATAATTGATTCAAATGCTTGCTAAAGAATATTTAATGTTAGTAAATGACTCAGATGCATGTACAAGCAATTAATTATTAAACGTATGTATATGTATATTTTACTATAATATATGGTTGTAAGGATTTGACTAGTAGCTGGCCCACCTGGCCAGCCCCTGCACCCCCGTCCACCGCTTACAGAATACGATTATTTCTACGTTGTTTGTCTTTATATTTAAAATAAATGTGCCTTACCTTGGCCCCCGACCCATCCTTAGATCTACTTGGACTCCTACTGTCCCCCTGGTAGACTTTCTCACACCCTTGGAGTAAAATGGCCAATAAAAAAGAGTAAGATATAGGTAACTAAAAAGAAAACTAATATGATTCATCGTTACATAAATTAAAATTGTAAAATAGTAGTAAATATTGTTGATGTATAGTACACCTAGATCCATTTTACTGCTAAGGTATTACAATCGTGCATTGGGTTTAACTGTAATTAAAAATACGGAACCTATCGTTTCCTTATCAGAATACTGCACAAAATTGGGAATAATCAATAACTGGAAATATAATTTCATTTTTTTAAATGAATAAAGTAATAAATTTAGCTGTAACATTCGAATAGTGTTTCTTAATAAACCACAATGAACTATAAATTTTTAAATAATAAAAGCATATTATAATTTGTATTTAAAAAATTAAGAATAAAAAACTCTTTATCTCAAAAAACATACATTTGGCTATGTGAAAACCATTTTTTTGTAGATATTATCCGACTCTAATGTCTATCAGAACTTTGTCCTCGAGATTTGTTAGACGTCATAGCAAAAGCGAGTAAAAATTAAAATTGTTTACTGTAGAGAACAAATGGCAGTATAGAATAATTATTAGTATTTAAAGTATATAGAACACCGATACTTTACTCGATTTTTCCAAATATAGTTATTTCAAGCGCTTGTGTGTGAGCAAATATATTGCATCCACACATGTATATGCATTTCCTTCATACCCAGCAAGTCCAACTTCTGTTTAAATTCATACTTGGCGCCTCCACTATGGAGTGCGGTGTGTATCGGAAGAAAAATTGGAAAAAAAGGAGTAAAGGATGGAATTGTTTCGTCCTCGATCGCTAGCTGGGACTCGTCAGCGTGGCTCTATCACGCTATATCAATCTCGCCTTCTCAGTCAATGCGTATCAGTGCAAGTATTTGTGTTCGTATGTTCCCCTCTTTTCTCTACTTTTCTACCAATTTTCCTTCCAATACACTCTGCGCTTGATTGTAGAGGCGCCAAGTATGAATCACAACAGAGGTTCAACTTGCTCGGTATGGAAGAAACAAATCTGCATGTGTGAGTGCAATATTTAACTTACGAACAAAGTGAGTATAAAAGTTCATTTATTTAAAAAAATAATCATCAGTATTTAAAGTAAATCTTGAAATAAACACTTTTTTCCTACATTTTTACCTGTGATTATTTCAATGTTAATGTTGTATTCAAAAAATTTTGTAATTTTAATCTTGTTTCCTTAGATAGCCAATAAGATATACTTAAATTTTCAATGAACATTACGATCAAGTGAATTTTTGTTCAGTATTGAGAGAAGTGGACTGTATTAATTTAAAGAAAAGGCTGCTTGAGCCGGATGCGCGAAGAGTGGGTAGGAGTTAAAGGCTAAGGCAAAGAATTTCGAGTACACTTTCACTTAATTAAAACAAAGATATTTATATTAAACAGCAAAAAATGTACATCCATCGCAATATTTGTTACAGCAAATATAGTGCTAACACTACACAAAATAACAGATGTTGCGTGCTAATAATTAATGTGTGAACAATAATTGGATACTATACAGATTAAAATTGATTTAAAATAAAAAGGGATGTAACAGTCACGCAATACTGTTACAGAAGATAACTTTAACAGTAATATTAATCAAGCCAGTGATCTCGATAGCGTGTTACACTGAGCAAGCGACTGTTATGGACTGGCGCCTGACAGCAGCACACAAAACGTGCCAAGTAAGCGTGTGCGCGAGGGGCGCAGTATAATGTGAAAATCGACGAAAAGTATCAATGTAGATCGCTTATCTACTAAACAAAGTAATTATAAACATATTAATAATGTTCTCGGTTTCGACTTGAATTATGACTTAAATTAGAAGTCAAACGAGTGCAAAAACATAGTTTTAATAATAATAAAGAGCACTAAAGTTATAGTTCGACTGGCAAATAGCCACTTCAATCGTATCTGAACAGTGTTAAGGTATTCTGATGACAACCTCTTCCAAAAATCCTGAACAACCTTCGTTATTAACTTCTATCTACGTAAGGATGATATTTTCTCTGCCAAAACGTCAGGCTTGGGCAGGGAATAAGAAGAATGCAATGTTAGCAGATGGGCAGGAGTGAGAGAATCAAAATCATTTGGATCGTCTCTCAAAGGGGATAGCAGTTAGATGTTGAGACACGCCTCAACGGCAAAACAAAGTTAAAAACTCGACAAATGTCAAAACTTGGATCGCCTTAAGTGAAATTTGACCGATTTCACGGCTGAATCCTAAACACCACCGAAGTAGGGAGCAGCCGGCGGGTTTCAGTGCCACTGTATACTCGAAGAAACTCGTCGGTAATAATAGATGCAAGTTTGTGCAGACTACTGAACGACGAAAGAGGCTAAAGCTCTTTGGGCTTAAGTTCTCTGTTTTCACGGAGAATAGCCAAATCAGCAACGAACCGGCGCGGGCGCTGTTGATGAGCATAAACTAACAAAAAAATAGAATTTTCTAATTTCTTAGTTGTAAAAATTGATAGAATGGAAAAAAAATAAATCACTTACAGCTATACTGTCAATAAATTTATTCGTATATTGGTACAACGTTTCGGCTGTTTATCTACAGCCCTCTTCAGGTAAACTATAAAATATGTACAATAATGAGTTTTACAACAAATTTATAGCCACCTACATAATTATAGAGAAAGGCATAGGCCGTATGATTATTATTAAAATTATTTATACATACAAGTTTAAGAAGCGTCATAAAAACTAATCCTAATGAATTGATAAGTGCTATGCTCAAAACCAACGTTGATCGCGTGAAATGAATTCTATAAATAGAATTGAGAGAATGCGCATACCCTGGGAGTTTAATGTGCGTAAAGGTGAGTTTACCACAGCAAAAATATAAATATTAAGTTGTGATTAAGGTAGTGTGTACATTTAAAAAGAATTAAATGAAAATAACAAGTGAGAAGGAAGGTAAATATTATGTAAGACAGCTTTTATTTTTTTATATTGATTGAAGTTACATTAAAATAACTATGTACAGAGGTAAATAGCAACTTAGGTTTAAACGAAGCTTCTTGGACAGAATTTATTAATCTTCTTATAACTGACTGAATAAAACACTTATATATACATCGAAGGCAATATGCTGTTACCTTAAGTAGTCTTTCCTATTTACATCACGTCCGTACAGTTCTTCAACAAACGTACTTACCCCTTTAGTTTGTACTAACATATTTATATAGGGAGGATTCCCAAAGATCTTAACTTTTAGCCTGGGATACTCGGGTTGGAGCTCGCGCAAAATGTCAGGTCGAGAAAACCATAGACGTTGCTCACTCATTTGACTTGGGTACACAGCACGAGACGCAATGTCAGCTGGATTTTGCTTGGATCTTATGTGATGCCACACAGCCTTCGGCATCAGCTCAAGGTTATTAGAGCATCTGTTGCCAACGAAAGTAGGCCACTTTGAGGGCGGAGCATTTGGCTGGTGTAACACATTCAAAGAATCAGTCCATAAATGGGCGGGAGTTTGTTCAACAGGGCAACAATCTGAAAAGTGGTTAACGATTTTAGCAAGAAGTGGAGCAGTTCCAACAATGGTATACATAATTGTTTTTAAGGGCTCACTTCGGTATTAACCAACTGTAGAGTCAGTTTGACCTTTTCCTTTTTGGACTATATGGATATAAATGACAGCAGCATAAGCTGACTTGAATGCGTCAGCAAAACCATGAATTCGAAACGGCTTTACATTGGGTGAGAAGAAATTCGAGCAAGGTATGGTCATTTTATTCAGTTGGGGTACTTCATCTAACAACTTGGCCCATTTGGAGACTACTAAAAATGGCAAAGGACGATCTCATGATATTTTAAGCAGCCACCGTGACTGAAAGAGAATTTTCCAAGAACTTACAAATAAGAACAAGCGAAAACCAACCTAACGGGTCAAATATATTGGCTAATTGGGCCAAAAAGGACCGTTTTGTCCAAGACTGAGGGCTTGGACCAACAAAAAATTGAGCTAGGTCTAATTGCTCTGTACTCGTTTGCTGTGCTTCAACAAATGAGTGAACACTAGAGAGACAGTCGTCGACGTAAATCTCCTCTAAAATGACTTTAGCAGCTCTGGCATGGGAATCTATTCTATTAGTTACCAGCTGTCAGATATCGCGAGTGGCTAGGTACGTCGAGCTTGCTAAGCCATAAGTAACCGTAGTAAGCAGAAATGTGTTTACTGGTTCAGACAGTTATGAGTGCCAAAGTATAGCCTGAAAATCTAATTATCAGGATAGACTGGTATCTGCCTGAGCATTTTTTTTCCACGTCAGTGGTGAATGCAAATTTATAAAATCGCCATTTTAGAATGATTTTTAAAAAATTATGTAGCAAATTTGTGCCTGAATGCAAAACGGAGTTCAAACAAATTTTGTCTCGATTTTTGAATGAGCCAATATATAAAATCCACAGCTTTGAACTTTCACCGTTAGTTTTATAAACACCATGATGTGACAAAAAATATGGCAAGATCAGGCTCAGGACTTCCCCTTGTAGGCTCGAAGCTAGGTTCTCAGACATAAATTTATTAGAGGCACTGTGAAACTTTGGTTCTCTTTTTAATCATTTCTCTGGCTGCTTAATCATAGTCGGTGCTACTTGGTACTAGAACAGCCCTGAGGTCGTCTACAACAGTTTTAAAGGGCAAACAGACTAAAAAACGACCATCAGGTTGCCTGAGGTAAGTAGTAGCATAATAATTCTCGCACTCGGATTCCTCAGGACTAAGCATAAGCTTTGATATGGGCTCCTTAACCGACCAAAACCTTTGTATAAGGTGAAAAATACCGGAGTCTTTAAAGACATGTAAAGTCACTGAGCTATTTAAATTTGATGACGACGAAGCTGCAACTGGACCGGAAAAAAGTCAACCAAGTTTGAAAGACGAAGATATGGACTGATTAACTTCACCTCTTTTGACTGAATTGTTTATAATCGCAGCATGAACAGATGCGACCAGCAATAACTCTATCTTATCAAACCCAACAAATTCAGGGTCAGCCAGTCTTAGACCATTTAAATAATTAAAATTTACCAATTCTCGACGAACTCGCGGTTTATAGGAAGTAATCGAAGGCACTACCAAAGCTCTAACTTCCAAACTAAAATTGGACTCAAAGTAAGGTTGAATCACAAATTGAACCGACCATTTCACGTTTACGACTCTATCCCCAATACCAGACAACGAGATGTTAGAACTTTGACTTTTAAAATCCAATAGGTTACAAAAGAACTTAGAAATAAGGGAAGATTGCTAGCATTGATCAATGAATGCTCTCACCTTGTTACTCGAACCACTACAATAAACTACATGGAATAGAGCAGTAGCAAGAAGAAATTTAGGTGATCTGGAAAAATTTAAATTATGAGCGATACTGATATTAAGACACAAAATATTCTTAGGACCAACGTTCTCGTTGTTCTTGTCGGTCTACTTATTTGTGTTCTTATTAGAATGAGACTCATCTCTGGCATCAATGTGTTATGCCTTTTATGACATTAAGAGCAAGTTAATTTTGAAGAACACCTATTTGAGCTATGCTTGCCAAAGCAATTTAGGCAAATCTTTTTACTTTCAACGAAGCTCTTTTTTCCATTCCACATTTTTTATTTAAAATTATCGCATTGATACAGTTGATAAGCTTGATTAGAGAACAAACATTAAGGTGTGTCAGCATCAGCAGATTGGGTTACAGTCTGATAAACGGCGAGAGATTTATCGGCCTTATCAATTTTTTTAGGATTGCTTGTGGATTTTCTAACAGAGGCTTCTAATGTTATTATTTGTGCAGTTATGAGGTCATATGATTGGTAAATAGTGGGCGCATTGCCACTACTTCCTAACTGTTTCTGCCAATCGTTATGTGTGTGGAAATCGAATTTACTAATAATCAGGGCAATAAACATGTCACTATTACCCGTCTGCCCCCCGATAACTATTGAAGACTCAAAAAAGTCTATTTCTTTGGATATGCGCTTCCTTTTAATGCAAGAAGCATTTTTTATGAGCCGAGCACTAAGAACTGTGCTGGTGTAAGACGACACTTATCAACGTTGATTGTCGTAGAAGGCAAGCAAGGTCTCCCAAGCCTGCGAATAACTTTCCGCAGTGAGAGTAATGTATTTATAACAACTGAATATTAATTGTCTTCACCATCCTCAAATACATTATTTGTAAAGTAATCATGTCGTTCATCAAGAGATTCTAATTGTATAATGGCAGCATTAATTGTCGTAAACTACTTATACGCGTCCTTAACCTGCTGGGCCGAGACACAGCTTGACCCCTTGTCATTTTGCCAATGCCAAGCTTTTTAAAAATGACAAAAGCATTCTTATTTTATTAAAAAGGCCGAGTTGCGTTGAATAATATGCCTCTATAATGAGCAAAGGTTATCTGCACCAGACAGTCACAAAACTAGATATATTTGATGTAGGTTGTTTGAATAAATTTACGGTTAAAAGATAAAAACAAAAATGCACTGAAATTGAATGATCTTAATATTAACACAACTAAATTCTAACGCTAATGCTTAAGCTAATTCTAAAATTTTAATATTGATTGGTAAATGTTATCATGTAATTCATTAAAACAACGATTGTTTTATTAAATAATCGTCAAATAACTAACGCACTGAATCAAGAGCAGCAAAATAAAAAACGAACCGGAATTCAGTTTTAATCAAACTTAAATTCACCAATTATTCACGCAGTCAATCGATCATTGGTGTTCTGCCCTCTGGAACATTTAAATAAGCTTAGCAAGGGCTAAACCCAGGAGGCAATCAGCAGCAGAGCAGACTGGCTTAATAGTGGCTCGCAGCAGAGAGACCCGCAGCTGCAACAGCAGATGTGGGGTAAGCAGGCTTGTTGGCAGCCTGCAGCAGAAAGTGAATGGGTCGTCTCGCCATAAGCACTGTAAAACGCTGATAACATATCTTCCTATATTATATAGTTATTTGGGAGCGGCTTTCTCCACCCCCCTCTACCCTGATAGCCCCCCACGGCCCCGCTCAGCCTCCCTTCAGAATAAAGGATTTGCATTTTTCTGTAAAATTAACCCAACAATATTAGGGTCAAGTCCCTCCCCCTCTGCCCCCTCGGACCTCCCCTCCTCCCATCACACTTTGCCCACCTCAGACCCCCTCCAAAAATATAGGAATTTCCTTTATTTCCCCGTCAGTTTGGTTGATAAAATTTCTTAATTCCCCCCCCCCCCAGCCCTCCTCATCACAAAAAAAAAGTAAATAATC
>JAPYYV010001791.1:0-25079 GCA_030522625.1 Copidosoma aretas
GCACACGGAAAGAATTTCGGATTCGTAGCTCGCTGTACGCTACTGTACAGTTGCAGTCAGCAGCTCGTCGCACGTAAACATATACATATATATATATATATATATATATATATATGTATATACATTTAAAGATGAATTTGGTTGAACGATGTCAAATGATCGCCATCTAAGCTCAACAAAATACAAAACTACTATTGATGCGGTCTTTATTAGACATTTAAATAGATTTGAGTCAAAATTGTTCGTTTCTTACTTCAGCTACCATAAACCTATTGTATTAGTTTTCGAGATTGGCGATGATGATGCTGGTAATGATGATGATGCTGGTAATGATGATGATGAAAGACTAGTTAAAATTATTGACGAAAGTTAATTTTTCGGAGAGATAAACTTTTTAATAAAAAATATTTGTAATAGCTCTGAAGTGTTAAATATTTTATGTAATATTAATTGTCATGCTTGTGTACGATAGCGCAATAAATAAAAATTGTATTTTACCACATAAATGATAGTACTTTTATACTGATAAATAAAGCACTTCGTGCGAAATTATTCTCCAACCATTTTAAAATATTTAAAAATGCACAACGTTACTGTTAAAATTTTCACTTCTGTCGGCCCTTTCGGAGTGCCACCTGGTTTTTGTTTTATTTTTTGATTACGTAAATAAAAATTATTTAATCTAGATGGAAATTTAATAATTAGTAAACATGTTAGTAACAGCATAGAATTTCATTAATAACAATCAATGAATAATGATCGACTATAAATATAGAGATTCATTGTGAGTTGCTTATTTTACATAAAGAAAAATAATATTCAACGATTCTTTTTATGTACACTTCAGCACAGTTACTTTATTTTTCTTTTCTTTTTATTGACAGCAGTCGTCATCAAAGCCATCTTACGACCTTTCAACTTCCAGAATATTTAATATTGATTACTTGCAGAAGTATTTTTTAGCATAAATCTATTGTCACTAAAAGGTATAAAAGCGTGATAATTCAATGTCCCTGGAATCATTGTTGCTTTTGAAATTCGATCTTTTAATGTTTTGGCAGTATCTTCGTACTTAGTTTTACTACTGAAAAAAACTGTAGTTTGCTTGCAATATGTTTCAGCCCAATAAATTAAATCTTCTGCCGTAAAAATATGGTTTCCTGCCGAGAGCTGCAAACTCGATCGTCGAGCACCACGTTTCAGATTTGCTCCTATTCCATCACACGCTCCTTTTCCATGGGCTGTGGCGTGAAAATGCCTCTCTGCTAAAATGTTGTAATCATTTTCATGATTCAAAAGAAGATGAAAATTCGTTTTGTTTTTGGAGTGTTGTGCTGCACCGTCACTAACGTAGTAAATTTTTTTTGGATTCAAGTGTGTTTCAAATAATCAATAATAATCTTTTGCTATACGTGTACAGCAATCGTATTATGGGATAGATTATCTGCTATTATTGCCAAACTCTTGTGCTTTAACTCATCATCTTTTCGGTAATAAAACATGACAGTGAAAATTGTGGCCTGGTTATTGTTCCAGTGAAATGACTGCGCTGAATTTTGAACCACGAACGCATAATTTTCTGAAAAATCAAAGCTGACTAGAAATTCACCATCAACTAAATTATTTTTTAAATTCTGGATAAATTTAGATTGTTCTTTGCGAAAAAATCGTGTTTTTTCAACTTGACCTTTTTTTCTCCCAATAAATCCAAGTATTCACGATTTCCTAATGAATTTAAAGTTATGGTGCATCGGTCAGTTTGAGTCCATGTTGAATAATTTACATCAAAAATATCTTCAGCTTCTAAACTCTCGAGCAACATTGACCTAAGTCCTCTAAAATTCGGACAATCTTAACATTTTCCTAAAAAACAATTTTCAGAAGAATCGCGACATACAATTACATTCAGACAGTCTTTGTAAGTTTTAAGAGGTGATGCTGTGTGTTTTGTCAACTCCTCTAATTTGATTGCAACCAACATGAGTTTGACGTTCTCATGGTGCACGCACTCACATACATTGTGCGTACCGCTACTGCCTGCTAAAATACAATGCGGTGGTTTTAGTTAAATAATCTTCGTAAGGCTGACTTCGATACATCCATTTTCTTCCTTAAATAAAACATTTAATTCGTTCAAGTTGCCGAGTAAAAGTATTTTTTGAACGTTTATTCGATCACCGTTATCTTTCTTTAATGAAATGCAATCTTTTGCACCTGGCATTAGACGACTTACGTTATCTTGTTCGTAAAAATTATTTATACGATTCTCACTATCGGCTGAAAATACCTTACCCTTTTTTTTATCAGGTGCTGAAAATACCTTACCCTTTTTTTTATCAGGTGACGATAAAATTCAATATTCTGCAACTAAGTCTAAGGCTTTTCTAGCTTCTTTTTCATTGCATCAAAATTCTTTCATCAGATCGCGTCGATTCCAAAATTTTGGAGCGAGTGTGAGCAGCGTAATTCTTTCCTTCTTATCATTCGACGATGCAAACTTTTCTTTGATTTGCTCTAACACTGCAATACCTACTTTAAGGTATTTATCGTCGTGAGGTTTGTCCTCACTATTAAGTTTGGAAGCCGCAATTTTGCACTGTAAGCATATCATAGCCTCATCTTGAACGATTGGAAATTTTCCTTTCAACAATTCCGGAAATTTCACTAAACTTTTGTTAACGTGATGATTCACTTTATTTTAGGGATTACAGCAGACAAACAACTTAAATACTGATTGCTAAAAGTAAAATCTAACAATCAAATAGCTGGCATTCAAGGATGCGTTATCATAGCTCTGTTTCAGCTCACTATAATAATAATACGTATCATAGGTAAATGATTTTCTAAACACTATGGAATTGAAAAAAAAAATAGTGGAACTTACGGCAGAGAATAAAAATGTTCTTACAATTATAATCAAAAAGTATCAAAACAATAACAAGTCAATACTTTTCTTATACAGTATTCAGGCTAGGAGTACTTGCTTACACTCGGAATATATAAAAATAATGCCTTGCGGTGTGTGGCGGCGTTGGGAGCGGCGGCGGGCGCGTAGCAGCCGCCCGTGCCGCGTGGTGGCTCGCACCTATACATTCGTCAGCCCAATACATAAAAATATCAAAAAACCCCTCTTTTTTATTGACTATATTTTAGTAAAATTGTCTCTTCTTTCGATCTAAACGGTCAAAAAATTCTAAAAATTGTACAATATAAGATTTAACGTGTTTTTACCAACATTTGCGTTTTTAAAAGTCGTCTTTTGCTTTTACGCGGCCTATCTGCGGTGGCGTTGGGGCAGTTGAGAAAATTCTCCCCATATACATCTTCCTACATTATATACTAAATTTGTGTGGATCGTATGTAAAAGACCCTCCCTCCATGCCCCCCACACGTTTTTTACATGATCAAAAGTAAGGTAAAAATAAGGTTAAAATATGCTAATTTTTGATAATTTTTTATAGTGAGTCTAAACCACCACGCCCGCACTCTACCCCCCAAATCCCCCATGCCCCCCATTATTGTTACGTTATCTCTTACTTACCTAACAATCCGCAAGGACTAAGAAGTGATTAAAGTATTATATTCCCCCCCCCCCCCCTTCTGCTCCACCGAATTTTAACCATAGCCGTAGACGTCTGACGTCACCCGAAAGACACATTCTCGCCAACGTCTCCCAAAAACAGACGAATTATTCCGATTACCGACGAATCCTATCACCCAAGCAATCCAACATCGCCGAACATTGCCGAAAAAAACCGATTACAGCTGAAGCCGCTCATTCAAAACCACTCGGGATTTTTGGTTTTACTCGCACGTCTTATTTGGCTAATAGAAAAAGGCAGAGCGATAAAACGTGACCATTAGTAATACAACTAATAAAACAGATAATGTCACTCCCGTAAAGTCCAGCACAATAAGAAATAAAATGAAAATATAACACCTACAACCAAATAACCAAATGGACTCGCCCGCTTACACTGTCTATTAACAGATCATTTATCCATTAAATGTGAAAGCAGTGGAGTATATTATGTTTCGGAATAAAGTACATGGAATAACACCCTATATCATACCTCAATAACACCCAATTGCAGGAATCAGGCAGAGCAACCAATTCATGCACATGATGCAAAAAAAAGTGTGTGCAAACCATAATTGGGATCTAGTCAAGCAAACCGTATCAAAGCACTGAAAGGATAATACATCACAATCGAAAACCATGATTTTTTCATATAAAATATGATCAGCAGTATATTTTCGTGTATTATACTTACATTGTAGGTGTATTATACTTTTCATCGCGATGTAAATAGACAAGGTTTGCTGTGTAGCACATGCTTTTGACAAGGGAGAACATCAATCAGATTTTAGGTCAATGAAGCTCTAAATTCGTCCAAAAAAAAAACACGTGTCTCAATACAGTGTTTTACTACAACAAAAATAATCAAAATGGCTGTACTGAGGCAGAAAATAAAGAACGTGACCGTCGGTGATACAGCTGCTGAAACAGATACACACCCGAAATCCGTACACTTAAGCTCAATATGTGATTCAAATAAAATGAAATTAAAGCACCAATGAACAAATAACTAGATAGACTTTTTCGCTAATACTGTTCGATGGTAGATAGTTCATTGAGGAATTCAGAATGTCAGCAGAGTAGTCTATTGTGTTTCAGGATAACATACTTAGGATAATTACACCTTATTACAGGAATCAGACAGAGCAACCGACTCATGGACATGGTGGAAAGAAAACCAGGCATGTGCAGACCATAATTATATTGTAGTCGAGCAAACTATAACCTCAATGTAATTGGCTCAGGATTCACACTCGGAAACAGTGTTATTTTCAGAAAGAATTTGATAAGAACTTTTTTTCCGTGTATTATGCTTACAACATAGGTGTATTATAATTTTGATCATGATGTTGATAGACAACGTTTGCAGTATATCACATGCCTTTAATAACAGATAAATCCAATGAGATTTTAAGGCAGGTAAGCTCCATATTTGTCTAACAGAAAACATGTGTTTTCATACAATGCTATACTACAATGTCTGAAAAAGACAAACTTTGTGTTACTACGGCAGAAAACAATAAACGTGACGAACAGTATTACCGCAGATAAAACAGATACTGGAAGGAAGACACGTAGACTTCAGCCAACTACCTAATTCAAATAAATTAAAACCCACGCAACTTAAACCCAATCACCAAATTAACTCACCCGACTACAATGTTCATTAATAATTAATATATCCGCTAATTCAAAATAATTTAAAAAAAAGCAAAAATATGAATCTCTAGCTCCTTTGACAAAATAACCCAGTATACTTCAACCTTATATCCGGAGGAAAATCAAATAATTAAAGTCAAAACTATTTATTGTTTTTAACTATTGGTTTATTGGAAAAGTAGGGGTATTGTAATTAATTCAGAATCAATTATAACATCGTGTATTTTTAGTCAGTTGAGCAAAAAGTGGCATTAATCTAGGAAACATTTTTGAAAAACACTTGGGCACCCATACATCAAGTTATACGTTTTCGGCACACAATATATGTGGATGTTGCTGATTCCGCCGAAATGTGTTCTGTAATGATCCCAGCTCTAATTTTTAAATTATAAGACTCAATAAAAATCAAATCATTTATCCATAGAGACTTATTATTATAAACCAATGGTAGAAAAAGATTATACGTGTAAGACTTTTTAAAAAAGAATATTGAAAAAAGTGGAATATTCAGAAAATGATTATTTTTTTATTCAAAAACTAGCAAATTAATAAAAAAAAGGAGATAATATTTAATATCTGGACAAACTGCAGCTGAAATCTATTTTTAGAGTTTTGAAAAACTTATGAAATTAATTGTTTGATAGTTGATTAATCTAAATCAACAAATATTTAATGGAATTTATAAATAAATAGTAATACAATATTTAAATTAAAAGTTAGTTACGAACTGAAATATAGGAGGTGGTGGTGTACAGCTTACTTATAGAGGTAGCTCGTAGATAAGTCAACGTAGTACACAGCTCGTATGCACGAGATCGCGAGTTTGAATCCGGTAGAAAAAGTTTTTATGTTAGAAATTAAAAATTCACTTACATTACATATTCTTGAAGGGCGAAAAATTATAAATCATTGATTTACTTTCATGCATAACTGTAATTTAGAAGCATAACATTAATTAAATTATTCCGGAGAACGCTATCAATTGTTATCTTATATAACCACTGAGTTATTGTATATGTACACTGGTGAGACTTCGCCCCCTGCGCGCTCTGCGCGTCAACCCCCAGATTTTTATGACAACTTTGGGATTATATAGAATATCAATTAATAGAATGGCCTTTTTGAACTACTTTCGGAAAATGTCCTAAAACAACGATGAGTATCTTTAAAGACTATTTTGCCGAATATGCTGAGTTTCGAAAATCATGAAAATCAAAATAAAGAAATCAATGATTGAATAAATGAACATTGTTTTCCAATGTAATGTCTTGTTGACAATAAACAAAATAAGCCTGTAATTTTTAAAATCGGTCGAAAAAATCCTGCCATATTACTGTCGTACTTATCTACATTACCTATTTACACCCACGGACACCCAGCTACTTAATTTTTTAAATCTCATCTAAATAGGTTTTGTTGTACAAAATTTCATGTTTTTCCAGAATTTTTATCGTAAAATATCCTTAAACAACAATCAATAGCAGAAAATCAACGTTACCGAAAAATTTATTTTGAAAAATCGACAAAATGAGACTAAAAAAAATGACAGCAAAACTCAAAATTCACACACACACACACACACACACACACACACGGACATTTTCTGAAAATAGGTTATTTTGATTCTAAACTTCATAAAATGTGTTTATAACATGTTTCCGATAAATGATTTTTTGTCCATAACAAAGCTTCATCTACGAGGAAGCAAAAATTGCTTACTATTCATGCACGTAATTAAAAGTGCTATCAAGTTGTTGAATTGATTAAAGATGTCAAACTTTATGCGTAGGTACAGTATGAAGGCATTTTAAGTAAAATGGTCAAATAATAGTGTAACACCAAGGTACCTGAAAATGAAGCTAATATGGTTTGGTGTCATATAAACTAACTTTTTGTAATGATAGTAACTCTTATTGATGTGCAGCAAATTCTTTAGTTTCATCTTACTCTTAAAGTACTACCATGACGCATTGGGTTGATCTGTAATTTGACTTGGGGAACCCATAGTATTATTATCAGAATATTGTACGAAATTAGGAATTTCTAATAATTGGAAATATTTTTCAATCATTTTCGATAAATATAGTTATAAATATTACAAAGGTAGGCGAACAATGTCGCTTTTAAAACTAAAAGTTATTATGAATTACGAAATAATTAAAGATCATAATTATTAGTTATCAATATTTTATGAAATAAAATCCTTTTCAGACAAGATCAGTCAATCCAAGGTATATAATCCGAATTTATTAAAAATTTATTCTTGAGATAAGTGTATTGTTATAGAAAATGAGAGTATCATGAAAAAAAATTTCTTGTAGAGCATAAATAGTTATGTACAAGAATCACGGGCGACTGCCCAGTATTTGACGATTACCCAGTAATTGACCAATCTACAAAAAATATAATAATAATACAAACTGAAATGCAAAGAAACATTACTTTTTTATATTTTAGGACTTTACTTTGATGACACGTATAGTAATATCATGGATTTATTTTGTATTTTCTTGAAAAAATGATATAGAATAGTAGCTGAATTCCGGTGATCTTCGGAATGCCGTATATGTTTGTGTTAAAAAGGGAAAGAAGTTGATATCAGAATTTGTGAATTATTATTATATACAATACAATTTTCGTTGTAAAAATAAATGCTAGTTATATCAATGATATTGTTAAGGTAATGCGTTACTTGCGGGTATGAAAAATAACTTACAATGTCAATATTTAATCAAATATGTCAGTCGATACCTTTTTTTTCTTTATAACGTTTTTAATTTTCTTTATAACCATCGAAACACTGTGTTTCCTATTTTATAATAAAAGAGTAGGATCCTTAAACGACCAATCTGTTACAACATGTTTCTACTTTATTTATTGAGGGTAGAGTTTGAGTCAATAAAGTTGAACCGTCGGTTAATGTCCAAGCACTGAATGAAACTTGTAAAATACTGGTCTCATCTAATAAATAGTGCATGTACTTGGTAAAGTTTAGTATGTTAGAGCATTTCTCACATTTTCCTATGAAGCACTTGTCATTAGATTATTTGCTTGTTATTTCTTGCAAACAATTCGTATAATCCAATATTTGATGGCCTGGTTTGGCGGTCAGTTTTGCAGTATTATTGAAATCAAGGAGAAGCCTACAGTTTTCCTGGATAGTACAAATACATACAGAATGAGTCCCACTGGCAGCTGCGAGAATATAATATTTCGGCCGTGATTGGACAAAATTAACAAAAACTCACAGGAAATTCTGGATAAGTTTCTGGAAATGTTACGTAAAGTTCTATCAAGGCCCAAAAAGAGGAGGCGCTTCAAAATTAAATAGCGGTTATCGTCATTTTAAGCAAATACAACATTTTTTACACCAAGCATTATTCTACTATTATCTTCATTGAAATCAATAATTTTTCTACTAAAACATTCCTTAGTGCTCTACCTATATTTGCTGTTGTATCCACTAAGATGCCTAAAGTGTCTTTTAACTCATTAAGTTTTTTTTCAAGTTGCCAGCTTCAATTAAACTCAGTGATAATTTTGTTTGCACTCTTAGTTTCTAGAGATATTATAAGAATGCTTGTGATGGTAAAGGTTCAGTAACTCTAACGCCAAGAATTTTTCTTTTAAACCACCCAGCATTCATTCTAGTTCAACTTCTTTTGGCAAAAGAGAGTAAGTTGGACTATTGGTCATTAAGTTATCTGCATATGTATCATAATGAACAGATTGTGATGAATCACTGACTGACGAGTTCGAAGCAGGTGAACATAAGTCATTTTTACAAGTATTTCATTTTCTACAATCCCTGCATGTTTTAAAATAGCTAGGGGGGTTAGGAAATTAATTACCTATGGTTCTGAAAAATCATTTCAAATTATTTCTTTTATGATTTAAAAGACGGTAGGGATAACTGAAACCATCTGAATTAAGATTACTGCTTAAAGAAATCATCAATATATCAAATATATAAGATTTTCCTTAAATTTCCACGACAGATAGTAAAAAGGTTCGTTGACAGTCTAAAAAAATACCACCTGAATACTCAAAAAGGACTACTTGGACAATCTAGAATGAATACTGTTGTATAACATTGACAAATTTATTTATTTATAATATTGATCATATACATTTGAATGTTCACAATAAATAATCTTACTCGCTTTTATCTGTATGTTAAGGAAAATAGTTTATCACCACATAGTGCAGTAACCTGCGTTACACAAATATGCTGATTTTGGAAATCAGCATTCGATAAAATTGTATTAGCGTGGTGGCACTTATTGTTCATGGCTGCTAGTAAAAAAATTTTCATCTCTATAAATTTTTTTATGGATATTGATAAGGTCATATATCACTCAGCTAATTTTTTATCTTTATATGCAATAGTCAATGATTTTTTAAAAATAGTATTTGAAAAAAAATTTTTTTAACTAACAACTACATACAGCAATTCCCGCCACACTTCTAGAGTCTTAATTTATGCCAAATTTTAAAATCAGCATGTGCGTGTAACGCAAGTAAGTGCTGCTATGTGTTCATAATGTATCTTTTGTTAGAAAACTATAATGTAGGAAAATCTGCAGAAAATTTTCCAGAGTTATTGTGCCCATTTCCTGCAGGAAATTTCGAAAGGTTTTCTGTAGAAAGATTTTCTGCATGAATTTCTATATGGAAGTTCTTTTTGAAAAATATTGTGTGCGACGTATCAAAATCTTGTTTGTGTATCGACAATCAAAGTCGCGTTTGACAAGTGCTCAGCTTGATCTTGACAATACTAAATCCGGTGCTTAGTATTTCTTAGAGCACTGGATTACCACAGTAAGCATGCAACACATGTACCACTAATAACTAGAAGTATTTTCATATTTATCATTGAGCATTACACAATCTTATCTGTTGTCAGCCTAGGGAGATAGTTAGGGTTGTATTTTAAGTAAAAAATCCCAGATGAAACTCTGCATTTACGTATTGTGTACTTAAAATTTCTATCATGAATTACTTAAATTTTGTTGTTTATTTTTTATAAAAATAAAGTATATCTGACATTAATTATTGGATTTGACGAGACAATACCCATTTTACATGGATTCGTTGGCTATTTTATTTAAAAAATATCTAAATACTACTTACCAATTAGGCAGTACAAAATGTTTTATTTCTGTCTGCATAGAACTCAATACATCATGATCAATAATGTGTCTTTCTCATATATTTAAGTACAAAAAAACTAAGTTCTCGTTGTTTGAGACGCCATGTTAAAATCTCGAAGGGGCTAGAATAATTCTAGTACACCCAATTTATAGAGAAAATTTGACAGTTCCCTCTTATAACTCTCTTTAAATGGATGCATGATTCAGAAAAGTGCCTTTATAAGCTATTTTAATCAAAAAGCGCCTTTATTACATCACTAAGGACGTCATTTTGTTTCCAAAACGACAACAATTGTACAATCACATGATTTATTTATAAATCATTAATTTAAAACTTTTTGAGATCTTAAAAAGACTAGCATAATTTTTTTTCGATGTTTTCAGTGAAAAAACGCATATGTAGCGTGATTTTGGTCGCCATTTGGGATTTCATACATAATAAAAAATTTTGTCTTTTTATATAGCTTTTGAGAGTTGGTTCCTAAATATTTAATTTGATCCTCTGTAGACCCAAATCAGGATGATGCAGCGAGTTTCATAATCACTTTGACCAAAATAAAGATGTAAGTTACGTAGTTTAGACAGCTATACCGGATCTAGAACGTGGACTCAATACATATTCCACTTAGCATTAAAAACTAGAGCTTCAGACCTTTCTTATGACTACCTATACAACTTTAATAAACCAAATAATTTTGAACAGCACACGTTAAAAAAAATGCCTCTTATATATATATATATATATATATATATATATATACTAGTGGGGCTTCGCCCCCTGCGCGCTCCGAGTGCCAACCCCGATATTATAATATTTTTATTCTCATGTCTGAAAAATAAATGAAAATATTTTTTTTTAATACACCCATATGCGTACAAACATAGATAGCCAAAGCAATCCCATAAAAATTCGCTAAAAATTTGAACAGATATAGTCACTACATTAAATTAGTTTACTGATTTACTAAATGATTGTTAAAAATTTAATACTAATAATGACCTTAATTGGTATTTAAGGTTAATATTGATTAATATGTATGAGATAATATATTTACGCAATCATTATTATTACAGAAATAGTTGAGCCTTTGTTTGTTATCTTTGGTCATTTTAGAATTAATTATGGATATAAATTCATAATAAGATATCATTTTAAAATTTTTTCTTTATATTTGTGAATGTAAATTGTTTATTTTATTTTTTAATCATGTAATATATAGATTTTTATAAATTTCTACATTTACTTTATCTGTTTCATAACTATTCAAAATTTTTATCCTCCTATATTAGTACTAATATTATTTTCAATTAAGTAACTTTTATAATTGATTAAACATACAACATCGTGTTATAACTTTTTTTCACATTTATATAATATTATAATTTATAATGCATAACATATTTCTTAACTTTCAATCTTTAGTGTCGTGCCTTATTTATCTACATAAATGTCTTATATTTTTACATGAAGCATCTTCCTCCAGCATATCTCTCCATTACCTTTGATTCCTATATTTCTGACTGATAATAATATTATTTCATTTAATGATTTTTTGTCCTCTGTGCATAGCAATATGTGCTTTGTATATTTTTTTCTTTCTTCGCTGATCCTATAGTTTATCACTTAAAAACTTCTAAACTCACCTATATCTGTTTAGTTTTGCTTAATTTTTCTCTCTGCTGCTTTCTTTTTTTTTTTAATATTACAGATGATAGAAATCTGAATTACCATATAGTTTTTTCATATTTTCTGATTGACAAAAGTCTTCCTTTCCTTTGTAAAATTATTTTTGATTTTGTCGAATTTATTTTCCTTTGTCGTTCTTTTTATACATCCCATAGTTTTCCAATCCTCTAATTCTTCATGCACAACTTCATTTTCTTTACCTATTTTGTATTATTTGTATTGATTATGTCTAGTAATTCCTTGATTAGTCATTATAAAGGCCACCTGCTCTTGTCCATTTTTGTTAAGTGCAAAAAGTAAATTTATTCTCTTTATCTTATGCCTCTTTCTAGGCCAACTCTTCCCGCCTTTGTTTGTCATATACGTCTGATACGTTAGCATTTAAACCGAACATGATATCTGTAATTCTGGATCAATTTTTTCCCCTTTTTCTTTTTGTTCTTATTCCGGAATCCATGCCTACCTTGCTCGCCTCCAGCTTCCGTATGTAATTGCGTCCAGCGAGATCGGGCCAACTCGCGTGTGAGGCGCATTTTTTGCTCGAGCACACCTGTGCTCAACTCCCTCGTACGGATTAAGAACAACCTAAAAAATCTATAAAAAAATTAAAATCAATAGATTTTGACATGCTCTTCATTATAGTGCTATTTTTCTTGTTTCAAAACTTTTTTTTGTGTTGAAATATGTCTTTGAATTTGTTGTCGTTTCTTTCAAATTTGCCAGAGTTTTGGAGAATAAAATAATTACATATCAAAACAGCAATACTTGGACCATACCTTCACAAATTTTTAGAGAGGGAGACGAAGAATTGCATAAATGGTAAGCAAATAATGACATTGACATTAGGTCAGCCACGTTTGACAGACAACTATATAGTTAAAATACAAACTGTAGGCTCACTGATAAGTACTTGACATTTATCAAAACATACTTTACGTTTTGTATAAGGAAAAGTCATAAACTTTACTTGATCTGCTGGATAGTTCATAAGCAATGGAATTTGCAACTTTAAAATCTTTAAAGTTGTAATTTGTTCAAAAATTTTTTTATGGATCGTATACTACTGTATTTTTTTTCATACTAACATAATCGTATTTTTCATTATTTTTTCATTTAAAAATTAAAATGGACATTGATAAAGACATTTACATACATTATATATTTTGTATATATAGTGTAAATTAAAAAGGTTTTCAGATATTTTGATCCTAAAAGGTATGAAATAGAAAATTATGTGTAACTATAAAGGAAAAGCAAGATATTAATAAACTATGTAAACAGAAAATTTCGGCTGCTCTGTCCGATTGTTCTAATAATGTATGGTTATTCTATGAAACACAATATGCCACTGCTTAAATTCTGAATTACTAAAAAAACCATTAATTATTAAACAGTTTCAGCGAGCAATTCTGTTTGGTTGTTTAGTCTTAGGTGCTTGGTTTTTACTTTAGTTTGATTCCGTATTTTGCTGAATTTTAAGGGTCTTCCAGTACATGTTGAATCGGCGTTATAACTGACGTTAACGTGTTTTATTTCCTGCCTTAGAAGAGCTAGCTTAGTTATTGTTGACGTAGTAGTATAACATTGTATCAAGACAAATTTTTTCTTTTTCACAAATACAGTAATCAGAAGTTATGAAATGTCATTATTTTGCTACATTGTGAAAAGCATGTGATATCCAGCAAACCTTGTCTATTAACATTATAATTGAAAGTTTAATACAACTTGACAGTGAGTTTAATACTTATAATTACATTTCTAAAGATATTTGTTAAAAAAGACATTGTATGCGATTACGAGATCTTAGCTTATAAGTGTTAAGATATAGTTTGCTGGAACTCAGCACTATTTTAGTTTGCAAACGCCATTTTTTTTTGCACCATCTGCATGTATCGGAAGGTGTGCCCCATTCCTGTAAGAATTGTTATCATAACATGTTATTCATTTCAAAATCGAATGAAATATTCTGTTCATACTCTTAATTAGTGAATACATGATATATCAATAAACATTATGAGCGTGCAAGCGTATTTGGTTATTTGGTTGTAGGTACTTAAGTTGTATCATATATTTATTTTCAATAACCCAAGTGATAAAAACAATAAATATTTTCGACTTTAAATATTTGTTTTTCCTTCGAATCTTAGGTTTAAGTATATTGGTTTATTTGGTTGAAGGAGCTATAGATTTATATCTATGCTTTTCTTTAAAATAATTTTAAATTAGTGGGTAAATTATTTAATAATGATCATTGTAATCGAAAGTTTTTATTTGGTGATGTGAATTAAGGTGCGTGGGTTTCGATTTATCTAAATTTAGTATGAAACTTAAGTGTACGGATTTCGGTTAGGTATCTGTTTCATCAGCTGTATTACTGACGGTCACGTGTTTTATTTCCTGTCTTAGTACAGCAAAGATGGCTATTTTTGACATAGTAGAATACTGTATTAAAACACGTGTCTTCTTTTTGACAAATTTGGAGCTTAATTTCCCTAAAATATGTTTGGTATTTTCCCTTGTCAAAAACATGTGCTATCCAGCAAACCTTGTCTATTAACATCATGATTAAAAGTATAATAAACCTGTATAGTGAGTATAATACACGAAAATATATTGCTAATCATATTTTGTAGAAAAAAAACAACATTTTTTTCGATTGGGATATCTTAGCCTATCACTGCTCGGATATAGTTTACTAGACTAGATTACAATTATGCTTTGCACACAATTAATATAATGTCAATCTTAAAACATGTTGAATGGAGAAATTAAAATGAAACAAAATTAATAATTGATATGCATGAACCTATAATTAAGTTGTGTGTGTGTATTGTAGAATAGGTTATGAGACTATGAGGGTAAGCTGAGGAGGAGACGAGGAGGAGGTGGAGTGGAAGCTGTGAGGAACCAAGGGGGAGCTGAGTCGGAGCTAGGGGAGCGGGCGGGAACTTACCTAAAAAAAATTGGGTTAAGTATCACGTAAAAATGAACAAATAACTACGTGATTTGAGGGGGAGCTGTGAAAAGCTAAGAAGAATCTGAGTCGGAGCGAGGGGGAGCGGGGGGGGGGGGGAAGCTCGGACATACTATGGTTCGTAGAACTATACATTGTAACGTTGAATGAAACAATCTTACTGTTTATATCATTTGGTAAAGTGTTTTTAGGAAAGTCTTTCAATACATTTTTCATTTCTTCCCATTTGGGATTGCATGTAACAGTTATAAATAAATCTGGCTTACCACATTTTCTCATAATTGCCATTGCATCTTGATAATGCTGTTGCATGTATCGTGGTCCGCCTGTACACGTTGAAGGTAAAATAAAAAGGTCTCCAATATTCTGTTTTATTTCAAAATTTTGTGTGATATTTGATGCACTATTGGAAATATGATCGAATAAACCTTGATAACATTCGGTACGTAACATTTTTTTTTATTATTTCTCAAAAAGTCTATCCGATTACTTTCAATCATAATAAAAGCATGTAAAAAAAATTATTGTGTTAATCTTCCCGATTTTAATAAGGGATGTTTAAATAAAAATAAGAAAATTTGTAAAAAGAATTCTCCAAAAAACTTTAGTGATAGTTCATCTATAAAAAAAAAAATGGTTATCCAGAGTATAGAAGAAGAAATAATATTTGGGTCAAAATATATATAGAATAAAGAATAGTAATGAATAAATTTTAGTTGATAATTCAATGGTTGTATCGTACAATAAATTTTTATCGACGAAATATAATTGTCCTATAAATGTCAAGTACTGTGCATTAATACAAAGTATACAATACATACATATTTATATTTATGAAAGAAACGATAGAGCGTTTTGTAAAATACATAAAGAATCGAACGCTAAAAATCAAGTTTACGATGAAATTTAACAGTATATTGATACACGTTATTTAGATCTAATGGAAGCATCATGGCACTTACAGGAATATACTATTTGCGGTAGGAGCTATAGCGTAATTAATTTGCCCATTTATCTTGAAAATAAACAAAAAAAAGTATTTAAGGAAAAAAAAGTTTCTGAATCTGTAGATAACTATAAAACACAACTAAGAGCAAGGTTTAAATTAAATAAAACAGATGATTTTCCTAACAATTTGAAGTACGTAAACATTCCTAAATATTATATTTTCAATAAAGTAAAGAAACAATGCGAGCAACGATGACGTTCTTGGAAGCGTAGTGCAATCGGTAGATTAAATTTTATTTCTCCAAAAGACCAAGAAAGATTTTTTCGAAAATTAATATGACATGAAAAACAAGGTTTCACTTCATTTAAAGATTTAAAAACATTTAAAAGAAAATTATACAGCAGTTTTAAAGAAACAGCAATAAGTATGGGTCTTAGTAAACATGATTTATAAATTTTAGACATTCTTGGAAAAACAAGTGTTATTATGCTACCGAATCGATTAAGAATATTTTTTGCATTGTCTTCACTTGCAGAAAATATTCAAGGTGATGATATATGGAGATGATATGAATTAAAATTTACTGAAGATTTCGTTTGAAATGAAATAAATCAAGCACTTTTACATATAAACAGTATTTTTGAATCAGAAAATACGTCTTATAAAATCTTCAATCTACCCATTCCAAAAAATTTTATTTTGGATGTGGAAAACGATTGTGAAGAAATTGAATACAGTAAAAAGATGTTTAGGGATTTGTACCCTATATTAAATGAAGCACAAAACTGTATTTGTTGATGTATATGTACTGGAAGTGATAAGATTTGTTTTATTGATTGTCCAGGATGATCTGGAAAAACATTTTTAGACAAAACTATAATTTATTATTTCATTTAAAAAAAACAAAAAATTATATCTATGGTGTGGACAGGTATTGCGTCAATTCTGCTTCCAAAAGGTATGACAACTCATATAACATTTAAATTACTATTGGATCAAAATAATATTGGAAGCTCATTTTTTGAATTTGATTTGCTGAGAAAAAAATTAGGAGAAGTTGATATAATTATATGGGACGAAGCGTCAATGATACCAAAGATAGCATTAGAAATTGTTGACAAAACTTTAAGAGATTTTTGTAACAAGGAAAAACCTTTTGGAGGAGAATTAATAGTATTAGGAGAAGATTTCCGTCAAATTTTACCAGTTATCTAAAATAATAATAGAAGCATAATAATCAAAGAAACAATAAAATCGTCATATTTATGAAGATTATCCAAAACTTTTCATTTAAATACGAATATTTGATTTGTTTATGAAAATTTTTCTAACATGTTGCTAAATATTGGAAACAGAATAATCGAAAAATTCAATATTCCAGACAATTCGATAACAACAGACGTTTGCTCGAAAATATTTGGAAAAAATTTAAATTTATATATTTATAGTGCTATACTAACTACTTATAATGAATACACCACTTTTTAGATAATAAAATTTTAAATCATATGGAAGGAAACAAAGTAACGTATTAAAGTATTGAAAAAGCAACATACAAATGAGTTGATAAATCTGATGATGATATTTATATTAATTTTTCCATAGGAGTGGTAAATAACATTAAAGGAGGTCTTCCCCATCATGAACTCAATTTAAAAATATGAGCATTCGTTATGTTATTAAGAAATTTAAATAATAATGATGGACTTTGTAATGGCACACGATTAAAAATATCCAAATTATTTAAATTTAACATTAAAGTTAAAATTATTACAGGTGAAAAAGTTGAAAATAAAGTTTTTTTACCTAGAATAACATTATGTTCTGGAAACAATTCTTCTTGACCTTTCTTTTTTTACAGAAATCAATTTTCAGTAGTTATAGCATTTGCAATGACTATAAATAAATCTTAAGGTCAGATTCTTGATCAAATAGGTCTTGACTTGGATCAGCCGTTATTTTCTCATGGGCAATTATATGTAGCATTATCCAGATGCAAAAATCTAAATAATATATGTATACAATTGCACTCAAATGATAACAATAGTATTGACAATATTGTTTGGAAAGAAATTATTAATAATGGTATTTAAACATTTGATTTGTAATTAATTATTATTCTTTGTAATAAAATTCTTTTAAAATTTTTTTCAATCAAATCAGGATTGAAAAGTGGACTAGGCCTACTTATCTTAGTATCATTGAAGTGGTATAAAAAAGCTGTAAAGTAACGTTTCTCGTACAATAACTTAAGTTACATTAAGCTAGCATAATGCTTATGCTACCAAGACAAATGGGGAAACCACTATATAAAAAGCGCTCCTGAATAATTACCACAAGGTGGAGTGGAAAAATTATTTTAATAATAATTGTTAAAATGTTAAAAACTTATATATTGTTTTAATTGTATGATAATTGTTCAAAGATTTAACAAAATAAAATAAATCAATTGCTTGACTACATAATAATGAATGATGAATTTTTATGTTTAAGATAAGGGATTCTAGTTTAGATGTAAAAAATTTATAAGCTTTTAAGGGAGACTGGTCTAAACCTGCAAATTTTCTAAGTTTTGGGGGGGGGGGGGCTCAAAAATTTATAAGTTCTGGAAGGGGGGTGAGGGGGGGTGAGGGGGGGGGAAGGGGGGCACTGAAAAATTAGAAAAATGATTTTTCACGTGAAATCACGAAGAAAACGATCGAATTTTTTAGAGAGGAGGTGAGGGGGGGCTACAATCAAATGGCGATCATGCAAATCACGTAAAAATATAGCAAATTCACCCGTAAATTGAGGGAGGCTGAGGGGGCGAGAGGGGGGGTAAGGGGGGCCGAATTAATTTCGTCCTTATCTCTCTATATATATATATATATATTTATACTAGTGGGGCTTCGCTCCCCTGCGTGCTACGCGTGCCAACCCCCCAACAGTAGATTACTGACAATCGTTTACAAATGTTCAATGTAGAAACAAATTGAAATGGAACAATTTAATATGAATAGAATGATAGTTTAATTATTTATTACTTGGTTGGAGTACAGATTATTTAAAAAATGTTAATAAAAAAAATGAAACAATTTCAATGTTACAATACCATATATACAGGTTGTCTTACAGACCAAAAAATGTAAGATTCGATCCCTTATTAAAATCAAGAAGATTAACACAACAATTTTTTTTACATGCTTATATTATGATTGAAAGTAATAGGATAAAATTTTTGAGAAATAATCAAAAAAATTTACGTATCGAATGTTATCAAGGTTCATTAGATTATATTATCAATAGTGCATCAAATATCACACAAAATTTAAAAAAAAAAAAACATAAAATTGGAAACCTTTTTAGTTTACCTTTAACATATATAGACGGACCACAATTTCCAGTGGAGCTTTGCTTCCTGCACGCTCTGCCTGCCAACCACCATATTTAAATATTTTAATTTTTATGTCAAGATAATAAATACAAAAATGTATTTTTCGATACTCATCTTTTCGTGCAAACATATATATTCATAGCCATCTCATAAAGATTCGCTTAAAAATAGAACAAATATAGTCAATAAGTTAAATGAGTTTACTAATTTAATACTGATAATATCTCCTATTGACATTTGAGATTAACATTGACCCATATGTATATGTATGTAACATTAATGTAATTATTTTTATTACAGAATCAATTAAAAGCTTTTTTTCGTATTTTTGAACATATTTTGAATTAATTATGGATGTATGTTCATTATAAGATATTTTAAAATTGTTACTCAATATTTGCAGATGGTAATTTTTTGTTGAATTATTTTTTCATTTCCATATAGATTTTTATATACTTCCACATCTCCTTTCCTTGTGTCGTTACTAATAACTCATCAGAATTTCTTGACCATTTATGGAGGAAAAACCCACCAAGATTTTTCAATTTATTTGGTTGATTAATTTTTCGTCGAGCCTATACTTCAGAGTGAGCTCCAGAGATAAAATCATCCATATGAACCTTACTATTTATGATTTATTCTCCGAGAGGATAATTATCTTTATACAAGCTAGCTTATTTTTTAAACACTCTTGAAGCAAGATAAGGCGAAGATTAAAGACCATATGTGACAGTCGAGAGATGATAAGTTTGAAGAACTTCGCTTGAGTCATTTCTCCATAAAATACATTGCAAGGGTTGGTCGGTGTATTCTACCAAAAATTGTCTAAACATTTTTTCAGCATCAGCAGTAAATATAAATTTATAAGTCTGCCATCGTACAATCAAATTAGACAAGGTAGGAAAAAGGTTTTGACCAGGATGCAAGCAGAAATTTAGAGTAATTTCTGATTTAGTAGTTGCCAAACCATTAAACACTACTTTTAAATTGAGTATTTGAACTTGATTCGCGCAAGACTCCATGATGTGGAAGATACCAAGTGATTTAAAAAGAGTCTTACTTTGGTACCATGTGACCTAATTTTGAATAATCCTGTATAAAGTTAGAATGAGATTCGAGCAATTCGGAATTATTTTCAAGCCTGAGTTCAAGTCGGAAAAACATCAATATAGCTAGTTGGTAGGACTCTTGCTGAGCTTCTCGTAAAGAATCCAGCGAACCTTTGAAAGGAAGTTTTACAGCAAAACGTCCAGTTTGGTCTCGAGAGTGAGTTTCACTGAAGAACTTTTCGCATTCTAACTCTGCCTTTGTTAGTGACGGAATTTTATAGGGCATTTCTTGCACCTGCCAAAACCTTTGTGAAAGTTCATCAAGTGACGTTTCGATACTAACTTGTAAAGAGACCAGCAGTTCAGTTACAGAGCCCGGTGAATTGTTATTTGCATCAGAGAGGAGCCAATCTAATAGAGATATTAATGCGATTGAATTATAGGGGCCATTCTTTATGATTAAGCCTTCGATTATAACAGCATAACTGGCTGCATCGAGAAGTGAATTCACAAGATCATTATTAAAATAAATAGAATCAGCTAGCTCAAGACCTCTAATATAATCTAATTGAGCATCACTACAAAAGTGAGAAGGCTTATACGAAGAAACCCTTTTAATTATAAAGGTTTAATTATAACTAATTTGTATCAAATAATCTGACTCAAAGTGTGGTTTAATAGAAAAATGTGCTGATTGCCTGGCAAAAGCTTAAACCTTACCACCGAGTCCTGTCAAACATACAATTGTTTTTAAGACATTTCAATTGTAACTGTTGAGCCAAAGATTGAGATATTAGTGAAGCTTGAGAACAAGGATCAACTAAAGCTCAAATCACCATGCTCTGGCCTGAACCCTTGGCGCGTACGCCCCAAGTTGGTAGTCGTAGACAACACGACTTAAGTGTTTTGACAGTTTCTGTTTGTTTAATTCACCTCGATGCCTGAGAAAGTGATGTTTTTTATGGCATATCTTCCAACAATTTTCAGACTTGCAGTCTTGGAATTTATGAGAGCCTAAACCATTAAGGCAAAGCTTGGCTTTTGCCTGAATAGCCTTTTTTATCTTCCAAGGTTTTAATTTAAAAGTTTTACATTGACGGTTGTTGTGGTCCGCCTCTTATTGCTTGACTTGTTTAATTTGACTGCTTAGGGAACCTAAAAAGATTTTGACCTAGGATCATATGATTTTAGAGCAATTATTTGATTATTTTATTAACTGTTAAATTGCTCTAAAGGAGGTGGTATAGTAGAACTGTTTAAATGCTTCTACAAATCCTTAGCAGTCCCAAAGTCCGATTTGTTCGATACTAGCCTAATAATTAAATCACCAAACATATGTTTAGCTTTGTTGAGGCGTTAAGGGGCAGTAAAGGGTCTCAGAGCTCGACTAACTAACTGTTTGAGCTCAGCAGCTGAATTATTTCTTATTGGGCTAGCATTTATGATTGAATTTACATAGCCAGCTACCAATCTCCTTGGATTATCATAATAGTCAACGAGAGCAGTTTAAGACTGATGATAGTTCTCAGCAGTTAGCAGCATATTTTTTATAAGATCAGTCGCTTCACCTTTCACCTAAGTGCGTAAAAAATGAAGTTTTTTATGACAAGAGAAACCTCAGCCTTATTGTGGACTAATGCCCGAAAATATCACGAAGGTTTGGCCATTCTTCACGATCACGGGAGAAATGTGGAAAACCTATGTGTGGAAGACTAGAAACAGTAGACAGAAGTTTCCCAGGATTAGGGTTGTCAATTTGTTAGGCCGGTTGAAGGCTATCAAAAAAGTCTTTGAATTCTCCAACATTATTGTAGTAATGACTCTCTCCTTTCAAGAAAATATCACTTTCGAAATACGCATGCTTTCTATCGAGAGATTCTAGCTGCATTATAAGGTTCAAATTGCTGAAATTGTTGAAAGGCGTTGTCAAGTTGCTTCTGTCTAGCCATAGTTTGGCCATCAGTCATTATAGCTTGACCAAGCTTTATGAAATTTAAGGACGAATTTTTAATTTTGGCGTAAAGATCAATTTAAATTTCATAAAAGCTATCTATACTAATTACAAAATACTATAACAATAAATTTAACTAGACTGATTATAAAAGGGATTCAAAGCATTAATCGAATCGCGATATGAGTTTAACCAAACAGGGGTAACCAAAATTTAGCCAACCTAACACTCTACCTTTCCTTGATCACTAGTCGTTTTATAGCAACTTAAAGAGTGTATAATTGATTTTGTAATTATCATCCCGTATTTTATCAAAAGGAAGAGAAAAGAAAAAATAGTTTTGAAATTTTCTTAAAGTGTGAATCCAAACTCAATTTGACGCCGACACTACAATATTCGAAAATAAAAATATAATGTTAGTACGATATTAAATTAACTTGGCTGGATAAAGAAAAATTACAGCCTACTGGTTAAATAGATTCGCAGTCGCAGGGTGTCTAGGACGGGCCAACGGAGCAGAGGCGATGGCAGGGACTGTAGCCCGTACGCCCAGACAGCAGCAGCAACGACGATGACAGGCCAGCGGAGCTGGCAGCAGCAGCGGCGGCAAGGACGGTAGCCCGCACGCCCAGACAGCAGCAGCAGCAACGACGATGACAGGCCAGCGAAGCTGGCAGCAGCCGTAGTGATGGTACCGATAATAACGAGACAAAGGACCCGTAGCTGGTCACATATTATTACATTGATAGTGAACTATAAGCACGCAGGTAAAGTAAATATGATGTCAACTTCACTCAAGCGGTGGTGCTCATGATGCATGAGACTTAAGGACACAAAGCAATACCTTGGGTGAAAAATGCTTTGAAACGACAATCAACAGTGTATGATATCAAAGATGTATATGTGCGCGTGTATGTGTGTATTTACAAATATACTATAGTAGGCAGCGAAGGCCTTGTATCCAACGATCCAAGCGTTAAATACGTGTAGTGTGCACAAGAGAAGCACGATACATAACAGTACTACAGAGGTCAAATTATGACCGAGTGTAAGGTCCGCTCTTATGTATAGCAACACCACAATAATATACAACAGACTATTAACACAATACAGTGTATTACTTTAGGTGCTCGCACATCGAAGCACGACTACACCGAGACGAACACTTGATGTGGCGTGAATAAGAGTGACAGAGAGAGAGAGAGAGAGAGAGATAGGAAGAATATCGCTCTTCTCTCCCGAGTCTCCGAACTTTTGTTGAGCGCTAGACGGCAAAGAAAATGGCCGTTGAAAAGAGGTAGAAATCAGTGAACTAATCACTAAGACAAAATAGCGATACGTCAGCACGTGGATGTCATCTCTACTCTCCACGTCCCTGTTCGAGCGCGAAAATGATTTGTAACAACTAGCTAAGATGGGCTTGTAGATTTATAAAGTTGTTAGGACGGTGGGTACGGTAGAAAAGGAGAACTTTAACTGATATACAAAGATTTCACACTGCTTAATTTTCCAGTAAATAAAAAAACAAATTTATTTTACTCTAATTCGCAAGACACCAAATTCAGCATAATTTGCAACGATTTACCTGTAAAATCTTATCCTTTTTATCTCTTCTACTACCTGTGTAATTACGTAACCTGTTCCATCTTATTGATATTTATTCCATATTTATATTTACCCCGCTGTGAGCTCTGCACGCCAACTCACAAATATTTTTACATTTATTAAATAAATTATATTGATAATTATTATGGAGATGTATAACATTTCTTTTAAGATTAGTGATTGTTCGGTTATTTAATAAAAAAAGTTTAAAATTGCTTCGATCTTTAATTAAAAAAACAATGATTGAGAATTTTGCATTTTTTTTAATATTATAAGTACTTTTCTCTTTTTAAGATGCTATTTTGCAAATATTTTATGCCATCTTTATATTGCATACTTATAAAACTATCTAGATACTTAGATTAGTAGGTTACTTCCGGCGATTTATTGCATTTGTGCTTAATACATTGTTTGCGCACTATCAACACAATTTACACACTTGTCACTATTCCATTGGAAAAGTAAGGTCATAGTTAATGATCAGCCAAAGCGACTTCATACTGTTTCGAAAATTTTGACAGCAAAAATTCAAATTTTTTGAAATTGTAAACAAAATTTTCCTGCACGATAAACGGTAAAAGTTTGTATAGAAAATTCAAAAAATTTATCATAGATTTAATAAAGGTAATATAAAAGTAATTTATAATTTTTTTACAGGTAAACTCATTGTTTTATTTTAATACTTATGGTAAATATAATTTTTATTTATAAAATAATGTATTAAAGACATAAACAGTAAAAAATTGAACTTTAGTTAAATCTCATTTCTTAAAAAGGTATTAGTATTCTGAGATCAATTTATTAAAAATAACTAAATCGTTAATCAACAAATTTCAATAGTATGATTAGTATTGGATAAAAAACAAAGTCTTTGTGATTATTATTACAAATCTTAATGCAAACATTTCAAATAAAATGTATCTGTAGACCTTTTTAGTTTTTCTACTATAAGTAAATTCTTTCAACAGCCCGATAAATTATAGAAGCTTTTTTGCTGTTATTACGTGGGTTTGTGGTCGGTTGGGTGATCGCGAAATAATTACTTAGTAAGGACTATAAACTTCCTTTTATTTATCTTTATGATCGAGGGAAGAGCCAA
>JAPYYV010001792.1:5922-33958 GCA_030522625.1 Copidosoma aretas
TTCTCAAATTTTGTAGCTGTGTCTCTATATATATTAGAATATTTATGTTTATTTTTTTTTTTTTTTTTTTTTTTTTTTTGACAAATTCGGTAAAATACGCATAGTATCAAGAGAGAGAGAGAGAGAGACAAATTAAACATTTATTGTACATGTACAAGTATTTAAATTAATTTACATCGTTCAAAGGTTTTTTTAATTTTGATTTGCTTTTTTTGTTTTTGTATCTTAAAAAATATTAGCTCTAGCAATTATATTTTTCTTCTTCGTAAATAAAAACGCTACTTTGTTAAGTTTTAGCTCACCTAAAAGTATATACTGCATAGGTCTTGTATACATATGAAACTAAAATTTTTACTTTTAAAAGAATTGGTCCAAAGCAACTCAACACCTAGCTCTTTGCTATATCTTTCACAGATAAAATCATTTAAGTATAAAAAAAGCTTGCATTAAGAAAAACTGGGTACGCTATGAGATTACGCTTTTTTTATTGTTCTTACTATGAAAATCATACAAAAATAGGGGGATTTACGCGCTTGTTTTGTATGTAATATTTTCTTCTATGCGATATTCGAGTAAAAAAGGGTTAATAGGGATGTGTTAATGTGTCCGGGAGCTTAAATCCCTATGTGTCCAAATTACGCTTGCCTACAAGCCTCGATATGCTAAATAATTTATTACGTGAGTTAGAAAAATTACTTTTGGTTAATATCACGCGAGCGATTTACGTTACGGGCTGTCTTTGCGGCTAAATTTTTGCATCCCTAAAGCCGTGCATTGTTTCGAATTTCTCGATTCTCTCTTTTTCATCTGTTCGTTTGCTTTTAACGTAAACATAATAATTAATCATACGTTGTTAGACGACCTCTAGCAGGGGATAATACGCAAAAAAACGCAAATATAAGGTCGCACAATTAATACTAGGGCTTAGGACGTACGATCCGTCGATTTGAACGAGAACAAATATCTCTTTTTCTGCACCAGAATCGTCGGTTCGCACGCGCTCAGTCTCGTTGTTTCAAATGCAATAATGAGTGATTACGAAGAAATATTAATAAAAAAATAAAAAATAAACATCAAATGTCAGTGAAGTAAAAAAGACGAACCAAAGGATAAAAGTACGTACTCTGTCACGGACAGACTATCTCAGCAGAAGAGGAACATTCGTGTTTCCTTACTTTTTGATGAAATCAAAATTGAACGCGCGTGTCCGCTGTACTGATATGGACGTTCATATAGTTTAACTTCTTTCCGAGTAGAAATAAGCTTTTTAGCTGCACTACAGATCAAATATAATCTCTACTGTCTGTGATGAAGTGATTCCACCCTTCAACACGTCTAACAATTGAATGGTGTGGACAAATGATTAATATTAAACGTATAGTTGAATCAACAATTGTAACTGATTTAATAGAAAATAAGAGAAAAATATATACCATACAACGGTATTAAATTAATTAGTAATGTTTAATGATTCACTTGGTTATGTAAAGTTAGTACTACTTTTAATAAATAATTAATTAGTAGTAGCCACATTTAAACCACCGTATTATTGCTTAATATTTTTCGAAATAAAACTTACAATAAAAAGAAACGGTATTACGAATAATAAGTATGTTATAATAAGACTGTTCAGTAAAGGTGTTACCAGTTTCATATTCAGACTCAAACAGATTATTGTCTACTCGAAATTTTTACTTGGAAAGAATTAACTTTTTTCAAAAAATCTTCGGCGCAGAACGGTCATTAATGGGGCCTGTAGTTTTACGCAGTGACGTACCTTTTCTGATTTGATCCATTAGTGAATCTCTTACTACGAGTGGATCAATGATGGGTATGCGGCTCGCCATGATACGTCTTACACTCACGGACCTCAAACTCATATTGCTTTGATTCACACGTTGTTGTTGTTGTTGTTGTTGTTGTTGTTGTTGTTGTTGTTGTTGCTGCTGCTGCTTGTGATGATGGTGATGTTGGTGCTGGTGCTGCTGCTGCTGTTGTTGTTGATGTTGCTGCTGTTTTTCTGCAAGCCTGGCGTTTAATGTTTCGATAAATTCGTTCGACGCCTTTGGATTCCGATTTGTTTGTTGATCCATCGAAAATTTCCGTATGGGCTTAGGACTATTGTTAGCCGACTCATTACCACTGTTTGTAGAATTTACATTGCTTGTGAATTTGGCATTCAATACAGCTATAAAACTCGATGCGACTCCTCCCGGCCCTTGGCTAGTTTGATGGCTTTCGTTTTCGGCTACGATTTTTTGAACATTTCGCTGACTTGGATTTGAATTACGATCCAAAGAGCCGCCATTGCTACGTTAAAAATATATATTGTACTTAAAAAATCACGTTGTAAATTTTTTTTTCTTCTTTTTCAACAAGAAAATTACCTGATAGCCATACTCGCTCGTTCTATGGCACAGCAAGCAATTTGCATGATAGCCGATGCGCCACTGCTGCCAGCTCGAGCCACAGCCTTCTCATCACCTGTGCTGGAAGCCTGGGCTGGAACATGAGCATGGACTTGCGCCTGAGACACGATCTTGCGCCTTAAGAGAGACGGACTCGCTGGTGTGTGGCGCAGTTCTGTAAGCGTCCTCACCGTCTCTGATACGGAGATGGACCTTCGTTGAGAAGCAGGGCTGCCAGCAGCACTCGATGCAGGAGAAGAGCCTTCCAACAAAAAGGCCGGTGGGGGTGGCAGATTCTCGAGATCACTGTCGTTGTGATGGCCACCACCGCTTCGCTCTTCGAAATTCTCAGCTACGATCGCGGAAACTCGACGCATCGGCAGTGCAGGCTTATTTGCCTGTTGTAAGGACCCTCTTCGTTGTGTTATAGAACTTATGACTACATGTTCGCCACTACTGTCGGCGCTAGAGTTTGTTACATTAGTCTCAGTCTTTGTCTCGGTAGAGGTGATGGCGGTGGTTGTGGTACTATCATCGCTTTCCGTGGTTGGAGGTGGAGGCGGCGGAGGAAGTATCTCTTGGGCCTTGTTAGCTGCTAAACTCGCTAGCTCATGCATATTTACGTACATTGGCTGTTGAAACAGTAGCGGCTGATGAAAAGCTATTTCTAGAAAAATTAATAAGCCGTGTGTTTAAAAAAGATAAAGTTAACTTTCGTGGTGCAAGAACATTTTAATTTTGCAATGAAATATTATTTACCTTTAGCAAGGTGAGCTGGTATCGGTAATTTCTTTGCTCTAGGACTGTCTGGACCGTGTCTAACATTCGAAGTATCCATCGAATCGATTCTAGAGGGCACAGACGGTCGCTCCAAACTGGAACATCGATTCGGAATAGGCGGTCGCTCGCGGCCTATACTTCCGCTGCTATTTTTTCTCTGCTGCATTTTTAACGTGTTTGTCTGGGTATTGCCCGTCGAGGTGGAAACTGGGGAAGCAGGTTGACTTTGACAAGAGCCACTTTGATCCAGTGCTTGAAATGTGTACACGCTTAGAGCTGGTCTTTGATGGCCTTTTTCGTATGCTACAAATAGAATGATAAATCTTTTCATTTTTTGTTATGTACAAAAAGCAGTTATTAATTTTTCAAAGTTCACCTGAAGAAATTGTGTGAGGCCTGTCACCTGATGCGTTAGAGTCTTGCGAAATGTATTGGGCATTGCACGCATTTTCTTGTTGGAGATCTGGCCAGGTAGATGTGGTTGACGGTTTAGGAGTTCGATCGGCCTGAGATAAGGTACACGAAACCTAAAGTATTACAATAAAGTTGTTCGACTCTATAATATTAATTTCAATGTTTCGATAAAATAGAAATACATACAAGATAACAACATGTGTATAACGAATAATACAAGAAAATAAAAAGCTTCGTCTTTGCAAAAAAAGGTGAGACTGCTGCATTTGCAACCAGAGAAAAAAGAATTTTTTTTGCGTAACACAAAGGTGATCAAAGGTTACATACATAAGCCTAAAATATTACACAGCTTGGATTACACTTTTTTCTCTGATGAAAATCTAAGACTCCTATACGTAGTAGACGTGCACTAAAGTCGCACTACACCGTACCTGTTTTCTGTAGCTAGGTTGTGTAAAAATATTTTCTTGAAGGGAAGTGAAGCCAGAATCACGAGAGCCACAGTTGTTGAAACGACGGTAACGTAGCGTCACCATACCGCAGAATGGCTATAAGGATCATACACAACATTGACTACATTTAAAAAAAAATAAAAAATGATGCTAAGCAGTTGTATTTCGCCACTGCATCATCAGCCAACTCGACTTCTTTCGTTTATCCCGTCATTTGTTTATTTATCATTGCAAACTCGTGTTATGAACAGCTGTGAGAATAAAAGCTACCAAAAAATGGAGAAACTACCGTGTATTTAAAAGCATGCCATATTTCGAATCCTACAAACATCTAACATTAATTTTTGCATCTCACAACTACACAACTTTCTAATGTACATTGACAAAAAGATTTTAGATAATACTAATAGAAATAAAATAATTACACCAATGTTTATTTGTAAAAAAAAAAAAAATTTCAAACCGTCAAAACGATCAATCATAACGAAAAATTCGAACAACGTAAAGTGCACTGCTTGCGTTAAAAATAATAAAAATTCAAAAATAAAATTACCTGCTGCGAGGCCGATCTGTGCCAGGCGGACGAAGGATGACCAGCAGACGGGCTGGGATGGCTCTTGCAAGAGCCGCTACTACTACTCGTTAGGGAACTAATTGAGCACATGGAACTTTTTCGTGAGCCAAGTGAGAGCGATGGGCTTGACGGCGGAGTAGCTAGTGTCCACTGTGCAGCATCTCGGCCCTTGATGTCACTTATCACCTGTTCAGAAGCCGGTGGCAGTTGTTGGGGCAACGTAGTGTGCTTTTGTAATTGATCCGCGACTTCCTGGAGATGTGTTAGCTCCATCAACATTGCGATTTCTTCATCCTATTTTTAAATATGGAGATATTTGTTTAGCAATAATTAACACTAGATAGTTGTTTCTACATTGCTAGGAATATATGTTGTACTCACAAGTACAGGTTTTAAAAATTTGGCAAACTGACAAAACCTCCCCCTTTCCTCCAGCAGAGCAGCCCTCACAGCCTTTCTTTCTGTCTCCTCTAGTGTTTGACGTTTCTCCTGAACAATGGCAGCCGAGGATTCCAGCAGTCTTCCCAATTCACAATCACCACCAGCAAGATTGGTGGCGTTAGCTTGACTGGCACCGTGTGGCAGTGTGCCATAAATCTGTTGCCCCTGCAAGCCCTTTCTGGTCTTTTTTTTCTGCAATCTCAGAGTATCACTGGATGTCTTTTTCAACTCTGTTCTAGCCTTTTTGTACTCCTTGGCATGTTCCTTGTCAATGTAAACTAATGACTTTTTCCAATCTTCCAATTTTTCTTGCAGTGGTATCACCAGACAATCCATTATCGCACTGGTAAATGATTTAACTCTCGTTTCAACTGCTTTATGTCTAAGACAGATTCTTGTAAGAGCTGTTCCGATTTCTCTAGTCGCTCCTGAAAACATGTTTTTTGCTTTGAAACCAAGGTCTTGTGGTCCATGGATCAATTTAAAGATGAGAATGTTGTTTTTAAACAATTCGTACCTCTGGCATTGGTTGCAGCATCGGCTATCTTTTGAAAAGCTTCTAGATAAGCAGAAATGGCAACGATGGCAGCTCTGAAAGTAAGAGAAAGGCGAACGGTCAGTCAATGTTGAAAAAGGTTCCTTTGATAAACAAAAGACTAATACTTGGTAAAGATGGAAACTCACTTTAGACAAGTGTGCAACTTTGTTGCCTTAGAAATGAGATCTTCCCAAAGTGGGGCACCATTCTGCAAAGAGAAATTAAATTTTTTTTCTTTTAAATTGTAAATCATCATCATATTATAATAAGTAAGTATAATCTCATCGAGTGTCGAAAGAGAAAAAATATGCAAGTGTGTGGGATGTAAGAGCGAAGGCGGACATACGTATATAACACATGAAAACACGGACACAGAGGAAAAACTACACATATAAGAGAAGAGAGAGAGCTAGAGAGAACGGAAAGGATATATCCTGCTGGAGGATAGAGGGAGGGCGAAAGGAGAAAATCCGAGGGAAGAGCGTTGTGCCAATTGTGCCGAATTACGTCTTTACAACCTCGCTTTCAATGAATGAGGGGGGGGGGGGGGAGAGAGAGGAACAATGAGAAAAGCGCGTACGCATAATACAGTACTTACTCGTGCTTCAAAGAAGAGCGAGTGCACAGCGTTAATAATACAATAACTCACTAAATGCAAGATCACGCGCTTCTCTGCAGCGGACCATACTTCTCTCTCTCTCGCTGTAATTCTTATAGCTATTGTATTGATATACACACCGCATCCAAGACTGTTCTCTCTAAAATATTGAACTGACCTTCATGTCCTGGATAATCTGCTGGAAGAGGCAGCCCAGAACGCTGCACTCTCTCTCGACGCTGCTCGGGTCCATTGTCCGTTTCCTGTACAACTTTTATTTTCCGAGGACAGAACGATATAAGTACTGCTCGTGGGTGGAATTGTAAAATTTTTACTATTCACACGCGCGCGCGTCGATCACTTTGATAACAATAACAACAATAAACAAACAGCCGCCTATACATCTCCTATACGGCCACACGAGTCGTTAGCATCGATGACGATGATAGTAATATCTCGGAAACGATGCTTGACGGGACGGCGCCATCGGGCACGCGTTTTTTCCCCCTTGGAGTCTTCACGTCTTCAGTTTCCTGATGAGTCCCTGCGGCTTCCCCTGCTGTTTCGATCCTCTCTCTTAGGCTCATACGCTGTAGATGTATAGACAGTATAGACACGCAAGAATGAGCACTTTTTTTTTATCTATACACCTACGCCACGCGTGCTTATATGTGTAATATTGTGTACACACTCGCTTAGTCACTTACGCTTGCGTTACAAAATGTTAAAAAATACTGCACGAGCACGACACGGAACACGATTATACACGAACACGGTGATGCTTCAGCTGCATTCTGTTATCTATGATTGTCATTTAAAAAACACCTGTCGTTTTATTTTGCACGCCGCTGCTGGATTCTATAACTGCAGTCTGCGACGACTGCGACAACTGCGACCTGCGACTGATCTCCGCCCGCTCGTCGGTCGGTCGAACGACTCGAGACTCTCGAGAGAGCCGCGATGGGGGTGTATACGTCATATGTATATGATTCATTCCAGTGGAAAAATACAGCACAACTTAGAATAAAGAATTTTTCTTGGTTTTCATGTGGAACAATTTGTAATTGCAGCAAGAGAAAACTGGCATTTTTTCGAGCCTAAAAGTATCCAACTTTTGAGTCTCATACATTTGAATGAAGAGATGATTGTGAGTTGGAAAAAAAATAATAATGCAGATAAGAATACAATATATTGTATGATAAAAATATGTTAGCCAATTTCAAACTCTGACGATCAAAGAAAACCTTGGAAAATATAAAACAATTTTTATTTTTTTTCCGTAACTTTTACAGCTACTTGCAGTTATTTATTCTTATGCTCATTGCATGGTCTAGAAAAATGGGAGATCCTGCGGAAATTAGTCTTTTGCTCTTGTAAACATTTTAGCTGTACAGGTATTTGTTGGTACAATTGAGTTATAATTGTGATAAAAAAAAATAGTTTTCGTAAAATGATCCATATACCCATTGGACATCAACATCAGCAGACAGCGTGGATCAGTCAGTGCATGCACTGCCAGAGAGATTACTGCAGTGTTCGACGTGCGCGCGTGTAATGTAAATCTGTTGGTTTTGGTTGATAATCTTGTCGCAGCAGCATCGTTATATTTGTGAGTACAAAGTACAACAACAAAAAGAATGAACAGTGCAAAGAACAGCAGCATTTGTAAGGATGAGACTCCAGCGGCATCGCACGAGGCCATGTCCGGCGCCACACCGGAGGAGAACGAGCAGGAGCGCGAGCTCGCCCAGCAGGCCCTGCACGAGTACAACAAGGCCAACTACGAGGAGTGCTCCAAGATCCTGGCCCAGCTCGAGCGGCTCAGGCCCCAAGATCTCAAGGTCACCCACAACAAGGTGGTCGTTGACTTTGAGAAGAGCGCTGACCCCAGGAGGGTCGACATCCTATCCAAGAGCCTGCATGGGATCAGCAACAGCGCCAAGGAGACCGAGGCCCTCGAGAAGAGCGTGCTGCATTACAACCAGGCCGTCATGATGTACCACGCAGGACAGTACCGGGCTGCCCTCGAGATCGCCAACTCACTCTTCTCCCTGATCGAGCCCATGGGTTTGATTCTTAGTTCCTTGCGTATTTGCACCAGCTTTCCTTTTTTCTAGTACTTGGTATTTCCCTTCTTTCAGATGAACTCTTTGTCCATAAAATTTGCCTACTCCTCATCGAGCTGCATTTGGCCCTTGGTAAACAGGACACAGCTCTAGCGGTCGTTCATTTTGCGGAGAATCATTTTACTTCAGCTGGTGCTATTGACGTTGTCAAATCTACTTTGGGCCAACAGAGTCCGAACCAGAAGCAAGAGGCAGTGCTTAAAACTTCTGCTAAAATTGTGACAGGTCTCGCAACATTATCATTATTGGCAACTGACAAAGATCAGAAGAAGGATAGTAGTGACTCTGCCATGGATACAGACTTCAAGATAAAATTGTTAAAGTGCAAACTCAGGATATATTTGAAAACTCTTCAAGTAAAAAATTTCAGGAATGAACTCAAACTCAGTTCGGTCTCTCATCTGCTACCCATTAATGTGAGTACCATCTGACAGATGTAATTATTTCAGACCTTTCAACGGTTTATTCATATTAATATCAGTCCTTTATTTATTTTGATACAATTTGTTTTTCAGTCCACTTCAATAATCTTGATCAGAGCAAATCATGAATTTTTGAGAAAAAACTTCAAAAAAGCCATTAAACTTTTGAACTCCATTGACAAAAAGTCGGTTCCAGATTTCAAGTGGGTGGTAAAAAATTTAAATGCTTGAAAAAAAAAAAAAAAAAAATTTATGTATCAATTAAAATTATCCTATTATCTTATTTAGAACCAGCGGAGAGTGTATTCCAGTTTTGTACTATAATAACATGGCTAGTATACACTTTGCTATGGGAAAGCCAAATTTAGCCAGTTATTACTTAAAAGCTGCTATTAACGAAAATAAAAAAGCTGTGGAAAGTTTGCAGAATTCAGATAGTGAATCAAAGCCACAACCACAACTCCATGCTCTTGTCAAAAGCAAACATTATGAATTGATGTATAGTCTAGGAGTTAGCTTTTTATATGCAGGACAAGCATCGAAAGCTTTTGATTGCTTTATTGAGGCTGCCCAACAGTTTCATAATGAATCAAGACTTTGGCTGAGAATGGCAGAGTGTTGTATTATTTGTCACAAGCCTGTAAGTTTTTAACATGAAATAATACAACTCCTTGTGAAATTTTTTTAACCACATTTGTTCATAGAATTCATTTATTTTTAGTCAAATAAAGCAGATGTTGACATCCTTGAAGGTCGAAAAAATCTCGTCACCAAGATTGTTGGAGAAAAAAATGAAAATTGTACCGTTAATAGGAAATTTATTTTAAACAATTCTATGTCGAAAACATACACTTATGGGTACGAAGGATTATCATTTGCAATACCTCAGCCGACTTTAGAATACGGAATGTTGTGTCTTAAGAATGCACTTTTCCTGCTGCCAAAGTCAAAATATGAAGAAACGAATTTACCTATGACAAATTTAGCTACAGGAGAAGGAATGAAGAAAATCGCTGAAAGACATCCAATTTTTCTAGAAACTTTTTCACCGGTAGGAAGTCAAAAACTAGGTAAGTATCTCCTAGATTCTTAAATTTCAATTAATTAATTGCGATTTACTTGACACAATTAATTCTTTTTAATCATCAACAGCTAATAATATTTCAATGATGAACCCTAATCCGAATCAAAACGCTAACACTCAAACTGAGCCATGTCAACAAACAGTGGTAGAAAATTTAAATTTAAAAATTAGTATTTCAACTGCTAGTGCATATGTTTCTTTGTGCTTGGGTGATTACATATCAGCACTAGAATACTCTAAATCTCTTCTAAGCATAAAGCAATTACCAGGTGCACAACGTTTGCTTGGTAATTTATATGCAGCAGAAAGTTTGATATGTTTGGATAGGATATACGAGGCGTTGGAGTATTTAAAACCCGAAAATCTTCTAAATACGTCCACTTATATTCCAATTCAAGAAATCAGTGATGATAAAGAAAAAGTTATTGAAGAAATCATTGAACAAAAACAAACCAAGGGTAAAGAATACCATGAAATTATGTGTATTAATAAAAAAAAATAATTTATATTAATAAACAAAATTTGTGTAGTTTCGTGGTATCCGTCAGATATGGCTTCGGCAACAGCGATACTTCAGTACAACATATCAGTTGCTTATGCGATTCGTGGAGAGTTAGATAAATGTACAGAAGTATTAAAACAGGTATGTTATCAGATACGAAAATACTTCTCAGCCTATCGTTTTTCTTATTAAAATACAAAAAAATAATAATTTTACTTCCCTAACAGATTTGGAATTCAAGAAGACCAGATTCCGACATTCCTATTCATGTAATTATGTTAGCTATTTACATCGAGTTACAACAAGGTAATTTTATTTCACTTAGAGTTCAAATTTGACAGGTGAATATTATTTAAACGCTAATTTTTTCTAGGTAATACAGAAACTGCCCGTAACTTAATAGATAGGCACTACTGTTCTACATTGACATTATGATCTAATATAATTTGATGGGAAGAATATAAAAATATACATACATAAATTTGTAAGATCCATTTTGTAAATACTAGATTTATTTCGTTATTAAATATCGTGATTAGAAACAAAAAAAAAACTAAAAGTTTACTGATTTCAATGTTTTTTTTTTGTTTTTGTTTTTTTTTATTAAATATAAAGATGTATACAAAGTTGACAAATACAACAAACACTCATCCTGCAAGTCATACCACGCAATGGAATGCTTCTATATTTTACTTATCGCTCCTTTTGAACAAGAGTGTAAAATGCGTAAAGACAAAAAAATCAGTCTCCAATTATAACAATCATGAAATAAATCTATAAGCAACAATTCCAACAACCGCAGCAATCGTTCCACCAAGCAAACTCCAGGTAACTTTTGTGCTAATTTTTTTTGTTTTTTCTTCTACATTAAGTTCACTCTTTTTATTATTATTATTTGTTGCTCCTAACATTTTTCGATAAAGATTTTTCTCATGTTGGGCATCTTTAGCACTCTTCTTCCTTAAAATTTCCAATTCTTTTTGCACCGCTTTATTGTGAGGATCAATTCTACAGGCATGTGATAGAATTGCAACAGCCTGGGCATGCTCCTGTTTGACGTGTAAAATTTTTCCTAAAAAATAGTAAGAGACTCGTTAATTTGTGTGTGTTACCGAATTTGTATTTGTCTAATACCTTTTCTAAAAAGAGCTTTAACATTGAGAGGTTGGCATCTTAAAACGTTTTCTACGCTTTGCATAGCAGCATCATAGGCCTCGCATTGCATCTGTGCAGCAGCCAAGTTATTATGTACTACTAGTGAATCTTCGAGTAAGGCTTGCAAGTCAGCATCAGACACAGGTTCTACATTCTCTGATTTTTCATCAGCCAAGGTGCTCTCACTCGGAGAAAGATAATCCAGTGCTCTTCTGTAACTTTGAGTTGCCAGGGTGTAGTCTTTACGACCAAACCACCAGTTTCCTTTTTCTTTCTTTTTATTTCTATAAAATACGTTGAGAAAAGTAACTATTCTATTTAAACACTTTACTGATGTACAATAAAACATACCCAATTTCTCTTTTTTTACTGATTGGTAATGCATCGATATCAGACTCGGTTTCCACACTTTTCAATGTTACATTATAAATAAGTTTTGCATTGGAAGGGATTTCTGGAAAAGATGCAACTGCAGGTCTCCCCAACGAGCCATAACCAAATCTAGCTTCCATTTCAACAATAGCTTCTTCCTCAGTTTCCATTAATGCTACAGCTAAATCCAGGCCCTGAATAGTGCAAAATAATATTACATTGGATGGTTATTAAAAGATAGTACCTAGTTAATATAGGAAAATAATATTACCTGAACCACTTCCACATCTCCCAACTGAATCGTAAGGTCCTCTGCTTCCTCAACAACTGTTCCATCCTCCAACTTGCCAATCAAATTCAACACACACAAGTCCAGTCGGTTGGGCTTAGTGTGATCTTTCCCTGCCTTGACCACTTTTTTTCTCAACTGACCATTGCCTAGTATGTCCATCCATTCATTCACTGGATGATCACTCTTACTAGCCTTGGTCAGAGGATCATTGGGATCAACATCAAAGTTTAGCTCCTGTTTAATGAAGTCAGCCTGTGATTGATTTTCCCCAGAAGGAACAGGAGCAGTGTCAACAGCAGCACTATCCATCATTGATATGTAAAGCTCCACTTATTCTCTTTTTCCTAAATTTAAATAGGATAGGAAACAACATAAGTACTTATGACATCGAAGTTAAGCAAAAACTTGATTTAAAAAAATGCCGATTCACTCTGTCTCTCACACACTTGCTGGATAGCCTATATAATTAACCAAGAGATTTTTACACATGGAAAAAATTAAAATTAACTACACAACTAAGTACACAATACAAATTTTTTTTATGTAATTTTGAGACCTTTAATTATTACAATATATTGAAGGGTTGCATTTAATGTACACTTTCTCCCCCGTGGCCTCCGTTTAATTAAATGGCTTAAGCCACTCAGTGGTACTCAACCAATTCAGTGTAGCAGATATGATAGCAGATAGTCATTGATATTTCAAATAATGGTTGTTAATTATCGTTAGTTTACACTTAAATAACCTCAAAAACCTAGACATCAGAAAACGTAAAAAAAAAAATCTAAAATTTTAGCACAATACGAAAAGTTGAGTAAAACTTTATAACTCTATAGATATACCAAAAGCATGGCAAACTTTTTTTGTATCGAGATATCTTTAAAACGGCATGGGCCATATTTTTAATCTTTTAGGAGTTGAATCATAGTTACATTTCTCATATTGTACTCGTTTTTTATAATGATTGTAAGTACCGTTTTTTTGTTATCGATTAAAACAGCTCACTCGTTGGGAACTCAGGGATTGGATTCACGTGTTAAAAGAGTCAACTTTGAAGCTTTATACATCCAAAACGGTACGGCTGAGATTACTGAAATATAATTATAACATACATTGATACCCAAAGAACTTATCTTTAAAATTTTAAGACAATCGTAAAGAGAGGGATTATTATTAAAGCGCCGAGCGAGCGAGTGTTGGCTGCATGCGGCGAGAGAGAGCGCTGCAATTAGATAAGTAGGGTACTTAAAAGTGAATTAAAAATAAAGGAATCCTACGATGAAATTTATCATGATTTGATCGACATGAATTGTGTTTGTCAATAAAATCCACACAAATAAAAATAAGGATTTCGATTGATTTTTATAACTTCCACCGAACGATTTTTGGTGGCCCTATTCATAGATAGAGTACTAAATAGATCTTTATCGTGTAATAATATTATAGGTAAGCATATAATATATTAAAGGTATACGCACCAGTGATCTGAAATGCAGCAAACAACGTACTGTATGTGGCTAATGTACTTACGTATGATGTAGTACAATAAGGTATTAATATTACTATATGTACCTGTATTGCGTAATCAGCTATCCAGTTTTTTCGTCACACAACGATATTATAAGTACAACGTATATAAGTAGATAAGTAACTTTGCGAGAACTATACGTACAATGTTTATAGCTTTGTTTGGTTTTTCAAATCAATTTTTGAAAGCACTTCACTGTATGATACAATAATGCATGAAATTTAAGTATATTGATAAAGTATTAAAAAGTACAAAATTTTCGAACTTTATGATCACCGATCAGAATACCGAGATTTACCGAGAATTTAAATATTTCCGGGGAACGATTCCCCCCTCAAAAATTGTACCATACTTTTTTGGGAAAGTTCAAGAATCGGTTGTGCATTAGTTTTCTTGTAATTGGTGTGCCTGGTCCATCCAGATGATAATTAACACCAATTTGGTACACCATTTATAAGAAAACTAATAATAATGCGTAAGCGATTCGGACGATTTTTTTTTTAAAACAAGCAGCGGACACCTTCAACGCGTTTTCAAACCGTTTTATGTTGTTCGGGATCATTGCCGGAAAAATACAGTAATCTGAAAAAATCATTTAAATTTCAGATGCGTGTCATCGGGTACATAGTATTACGAACAAGAGCGCACATCAGACTCTTTGACCTTTCTCGAAAGATAAAATAAACCGCATTCCAAAAGATGTGACACACTTAGGTGTCTTGTACACGTATGACAGTATAGATAAAATAAACATGGAAAAAATTGAGAAACTCAGTGTGATGTCATGTTCTGTTAAAAAAAATGCCATTATATATTGCTATTATATATGTATACATGAAAAAATAACAACTAGCAACAAATAATGATACTCAGAGGAGTGATACTCGACTGCAGACTTTTTTAGATATGTGATGAACAAGTGAACAGCGTTGTAAAAAGGACAAAGTATTTGATCTATATTTTTTACAAACTTATAAACAAAAATAGGTTATTGCAAATTTACCATGCATTATTCAATAGTGCAGCAACTTAAGGAATAATAGCATGTGGGGAGTGCTTGCACAAATATTCTATGGGATCACTGCCATGGACTTTATACAAAAAAAAGGATACTAAGCGCTAATATATTCGTATGAGAAATTAAGTTACAACTACCAGAGTAGTATAATAAGTGTCGCTAAAATAAAGAGTGGATTGAGAGAAAACACTCGTATTTGTTGCAATTAAATAGTTCAATGATGTGAAGTACCAGCTAAATTGAAAATATGCAATATATAAGTCGCCATATCATAATTAAAGTTTTATCTAATGGTTTGTTACTCGTTGAAATTAAAAAAAATAGTCATAAAAACACTTTTATCCACCAGTTTTCGAAAATAAATGCTACTTGAAATGTATTACTCGCGGTATGCCTATATATTTCATGATTCAAGTATGGAAATTAAACGATCGAGTGTTGAGACAATCAGACTGTTCAGAGACCAACCAGTGATTGGCAATCACAGTATAGTGTTCCAACTTCCAACGCTTTTCGATCTGGATGCAATATTTGACCAATTTGACGACAAGATATTTTTTTGGTGTTCGAGAACTTGTTCAACGAGCGATAATTTTTTTTACGCTCGCAAAATACATGACTATCCTTATACTTGTATGTTATACATTTTCAACTCTGAAAAATCTCCCGCTCTGATCAGCCGTGTTGTGTTGTTGTGTCCCTCTACTCCCTCTCCTTTTTCTCTCTCGAACTCGGACGTGAGTTGGCGACTGCCACGAGCGCGTTCGCGACGTTCGCGTTGGCCACATCACAATTCATATACCTACTTATCAGCTCAATCGGCATACTCCGAGTCTCACGACGACGGCTTTCCAACGGTTATTTTGTTTTAACCGTAAGTACCTCGTCCTGGCCATGAAGGCGGCCATCCTGGTATTATGCCTCGCGGCGATCCTCGTAGTCGTTTTCGCCGACGACGAAACCTCCGGACCCAAAGGACCCAAGGTTACGCACAAGGTACGTGTGGACACATAACGAGTTCGAAGCTCTGTTGCTTTTGTCTACATTCTACCATATGTATTTACTTCTTTGCTTTATTGTTTGTTTTTTTTCCTTTACTTTACAACACTTTAATTTTCATTTCTAATATATTTATGATACATTTCTCATTTTTTAGGTCTGGTTTGACATGGCGATTGGAGGTAAAAAAATCGGCAGAATAGAAATCGGTCTGTTTGGAAAAACCGTGCCTAAGACTGTGGAGAACTTTGTTCAACTCGCCAAGAAAGAGAAGGGCAAAGGATACAAGGGCAGCTCGTTCCACAGGGTCATCAAGGATTTCATGATACAAGGTGGTGATTACGAGCGTGGAGACGGCACAGGCGGTATGTTTTTTCTTTTACAACTTTATATTTTATACGACAATATGTTTCTTAAAAGTATCAACTTTTAGGCTCCAGCATATATGGGAAAAAGTTTCCAGATGAGAATTTCAAACTAAAACACCATGGAGCTGGTTGGCTGTCTATGGCAAATTCAGGTGCGGACAGTAATGGTTCGCAATTTTTTATCACCACTGTTAAAACTTCCTGGCTGGATGGTAGACACGTTGTGTTTGGAAAAGTTGTGAAAGGAATGGTAAGACTTTGATTTTCTCCTTGGTAAATTTCGGGGACGAAACTAATTAATCATTGTTCCCCAGGACGTCGTTAGAAAAATCGAACGTACCAATACTGGTGCAAACGACAAGCCACTTGAAGCTGTTACTATTGAAGACTGTGGTGCTGAGGAACTTGAAGAGCCATTCAATGTGGCCAAGGAGCCTGCGGAGGAATAAGCCCGCCAATAATTTACAGCAATCTATGCACAAGTCTTTCACTTTTTTAAAGAAATAAAAAAATAAAATTTATTTACTTGATAAAAAACCTTTTTTTTTGTCAATATCAAAAGTAATTAATTTCGTTATTAAATTATTGTATACAAGGTAGAGAAAATCTAATTATGATATTCCAAATTAAAATATTTAGTCAACATATTAATTTAAGTGTCTGATATTTGATGATAATCTGTTAACATTACCATCTACGTTATAAATATGTAGTTCTTTAGTGATAATTTCGAGGATAATTTAAATCCAGTTACCAAGAAAAGAACCTTTACCTCTCGAATTGGAGTATTATTTAAACATTAAAGTCATCAAAGTCTAAAGCTGATATGTATACGATGTAGGAGTGTATAACACTCAACTGGATTGTTAATACAAAAGTATAATATAATAGAGGCATTGGAGGCACTATAAAAAAACAAGTGTCTGTATGTATATATGTGTACATATAATAGAACATTTCACAGAAACTTGCACTATTGGTGTCCTGGTCTTGTAGACAGAATTGAGACTGAAATAGGTGACCCTATATGAGTACCAAAGTACGTGCAGTATTGGTACCCAACTGTTTTATGCCATAAAACCAGATTTTAAAGTGTACCTTTCGATCTACAGATCATGTAAGGGTCGAAATGTCAGTTCCGTAACTTGTCCAATGTACGGAAATTTCGTTATAAAACGTTACGGTGAGCGAAAAAAAGGTAATTAATTAGGTCAGCATTCAACTCCATCGTCACAAGCTATTTCATCGATCGAAAATGACATCAAAAAATTCGGTCAGTTCCGGAGCCACTTACTTGGATGTATTTTTTTCTTTCGTAAACAGTTTTGTGGCCACAAGGGCCATTTCTTTGGAAAATCCATAATATTTAATCGCAAAGAAAAAAGTTAGCTATGAAGACAAAATGTCAGTTCTGTAACCGCACTAATAAATAGAAAAAAATTGCGCAAATGATTTTTGTGCTCTGCACCAAGTTAGAGTATTTCTTGAGTTGTGGAAAAGAATCAATGAATCTAGCCATACGATTCTGGCCCAGCGCTTATGATGTACATAAATGTGTATACATTTCAGTGAGGTATGCAGGCTATTAATAAAATTTGTAAGTGCAAAAAAAATAACTAAAAAAAACTAAAAAAAAGTTTGTCAAAAAAACATTTTTTAAATGGTATGGTGTAAGGATACGTGGTGGTCACCAAAACAGCATTTGAGATGTAAATAATTGCAGATCGGTAACTGTTTAGCATCCCCATTTCTAATGTTGTAATGATGACAAATAACGCAAAAAAGTTCAGAAAAAGAATCTTTCAGAAAATTTTTGATGCAAACAGTGTAAGTTTTGGTGGAATAAGCCATGTACATATATAGAGATATATCATGGCAAAGGTTAACGAACGCCGGCTGTTTTGCACATTGTGCGGGTGCCATCGACGTCATGAATTTTTCAAGTGAAGTTCAAGCTAACCTCCAGTCTTGAAATTTTGGCAGAACCTCCGTTTTTGTGTTTTAAAATTAGGTAGTTTATTCGGATCGAGGGCTTTCTCAATTTCAAATTTCAATGCGTGGCAAACGCAATTGTTGTTATTTGGTAGTGTCCCAGAATAGTTCTGTACGTTTATATGGTAATACCTCAATTAAGTAGTTGAAACATTTTTATCCATGTAAAACGCGATGAAAATAGAACGCACAGTATGAATAAGTATTAAGAGTGAATAAGAAATAAATTAAAGATGAATTTATTACGTGAGCTTAAAACACCCGTCATTTATGGAATAGTACTATCAGTGTCTCTACTCAGTCTTTTGCTCTATATGCTTGGATCAGCTCATCTCGTAAAAAATGAAGAAAACACATGTGATATGACTTATATGTTTGAGTATCCTCAGTATGTGGTGAGTACATGGGCTTTTATTTGCTTGTTTAATTTTCTTGTTTAATGCTTTTTGTATTTTAACAGAGAATAAGTTTGAGTAGCAAGAACGATTTGTCCAAAGATGATGTGTACCCAAGATTCAAGTTGTTTGCCTATGGAGAAGGTTTTGTCACGGAACGGCTCAGGAGGATGCACTTTTCTGGAATCCCAGCATTATTCATCCCTGGAAATGCTGGCTCACACGAGCAAGGTTTTTGTACAATGCTTATTTAAATGCTTTTTTTAGTCATTTTGATAGCTCTCCAAAAATTGTATTATTTTAGTACGTTCTCTGGCTTCCGTTAGTTTAAGGAAAAGTTTAAAAAATAGAACTCCTTTTCACTTTGATTACTTCGCTGTATCGTTTGGCAAAGATTATTCAGGTCTGTATGGAGGGGTATTGAAAGAAGAAACTGAATATACTGCTAATTGTATAAAAAGAATACTTTCCCTTTACAAGGGTAAAGCAAACAATATTATATTGATAGGCCACTCTATGGTTAGTATTCAAAATTTACTGATAATGTAATTTAAATGTATGTACCAAACACATGAGAGTATTGTTTTTTACACGTTAGGGTGGAATCATTGCCAAAGGAGCACTCTTACTTGTACCTGAGATTAATAATAATGTTGCTAGTATTTTAATCACACTAGCAACTCCACATATGCCTTCAATTTACCCAGATTACACATTTTTTAAGTATTATAAAGATTTAGAGAATGTGATGGAAACTTTGAAAAGCAATGGGACAACTGTTATATCAATTGGTGGAGGTCCAAGGGATGTACTTGTTCCTTCATCTCAAACAGTTAACGACCATGCAGATTTTAATGCACTCACAACGCACATCCCAGGTGTTTGGAGATCAATGGATCATGTTAGTATTTTGTGGTGCAAACAGTTAGTTATTAATATTGTAAGATATTTGTTCGATTGCGTGGATACTACCTTGAGACCTCCTGGTATTACTGAAAAGCAAGATGTTAAAATACAGGCTTTCAATTGGCATTTTAATCAGGTACGCATGAAAGAAAAAAAAAACCTTGCTCCAAGAAATGCATTATCAAGTAGAATAAATTTTACAGCGGTATGGCACGCAGAAACACATGCCCACTGTGATATACTCTGATAAAATAACTTTAGCTAACGAACCCAGTGAATGGATAGAAGATTTACGCCGTCAATATGTTTGGAGCAGCAAGAGTTATTTCAAAGACAAACCCAAGAAATCTAATACAATATATCTGATGATCAGTTTAAATGCACCCATTGATACCCTATCCATTGATGCTGTTCATTTGAAAGCTAAGGACTGGATTTTTGCCTGCTCTGCTTCTGATGTACGCGGACATTCAAGAGTTTGGTGAGTACTCTACTGGTACTTGAACAGTTTGCAATTGATTAGGCCATATGTAAAATAATAATTTTTTGTCAATAACTTTTAGCCCATGGGGCTGGAATTTATCAAACCGGACGAAAGTGGTCCCTGACGTAAACAGAAAACCTTGGAAATACTCAGTTGATTTGGATCTGAACGAAATCCGTGACTTACGAGTTTCTCACGTAGTTGTTAAAGTCCCGGCTCAGAGAATCAAACACTTTACCGAAGTAAATGACGATGACGATGATGATGATGATGATGACGATGATCAAATCATCCAAGTTGATGGGTACATGCGTGGGGGAAGGTTCAGGCGAGTTAGCTCGGTAGCTTGGCCAACTGAGGCCGGAAGTCTCCGCTATTATGTCTATTTGGATGGAATAACTGATGCTGTATCGGTGGAGTTGAATAATGCGAGTTGCTCCGACAATACTCAGCCGCATTATGCTATGATTGAATTGATTGAACCTTGGGCGACGGGATCCGGACAGATTCAATTTTTCGCCAACACGTAAGTCTACTACTTTGGAAAAAAAAAATGCAATAGCGAATCAAGGGGTTATTTTAATAAATTTTCAGAGACGACGATGCAAGGGTAATGAAACTACAAACGGTACATTCACAGAGATTGCACGTTATGAAGGGAAAAAATCCTGAAATGAGAATGACTTTAGATCCTGACTGTTTGTATAAAATTCGCGTGCAAAGGGCAGGTTTAATCGATAGAATTTCCTGTATGGTACGAGATCGCTGGACCCTAATTTATCCTACAATTATTGGATTACTCCTTTTAACCATTGGCCAAAGATTAGATTGTAATAATGAGAGAAAAACTAGCACCAGTGCGATAATTGTAATCACTATGATTTTATGTATTAGTTTTAATCTAGTTCTTGAGTGTTTTGTTGGTATAGCCATCCTTCATATCATGGCTATTGGAGTTTGCTGTTTTGTAGTGTTTTTTGGATCAATAGCACATAACGTAGCTGTAAGGTAACAACGCAATTCGTAATATTCATTGGTATTGACTGTGTTTTAACGTACAGAACTGTATGAAAAAATGTCCCGACCCTGCAGATTCTTAGCAAGAGCAATAACGTTTTCTACGACATGGTCAGATTGGGTTCTTGGAGGATTAGTCAATCAATTGCCGATTGTAACGGCTGGTATATTACTATCTATGATAACAGCTACATGTGGAGCTCTGGCAATGCTCCTATCTATTTTTCTACATTTTTTAAGACTGACGCGAATGTACGACGATTATTTAGAAGAATTGTTGCTGGCCTCAATGAGACATTTTAATTTATTGAAAAAAAAGAAAAATGGGAACAGTGAATCCGGGGATTCCATCAGACAGAATATTTTCAATCAGATTCTGCTATTCTTGTTTTGGTGTTTTGCTGCTTTGCCGGCTGTGCCGTCAGCGCTCGTCTGGGCTAAGAATTTCAGGTAAATATAAACCACACTTATTTTTTATTACATTTCGATGGCTAGCATTTCAAAATAATTTACAAAAATTTCCAAACTCGTCTGCAGTTATAATACGAAGCTTGCAACCGAAGATCAAGTATTTTTATATAGTTGGATTATAATGGTTGCATTTGGAACTTCTGGATTAGTAAAAATTCCCACGGCTCCTATTAACTCTAATAAAACGAAAACGTTGGCAGTTGTATTGTTATGTTTTGGATGGATTGTACTTGCGGTATCCACTACGTCTAATGCAGCCCATTATTTCTGGTGTTTCCCTCCCTGCCTTTCTGTTGTAGTTGCATTGATTTCGATAAACTCTCTGCAGTCGTAACATAGCGCAACAAAATTTTTTCGGTCAATTTTACAAAAATGCGGGAATATCATCGTGATTATGTTGACGTTAGTTTTTACGAATTTACATAACATTTGAGTATTTATTTTTTGATGAATAATAGTATTGAACTTTTCTGAAAGTTATTTGCAGAAAATGATAAAGCTATAGAATTAATCGAATAAAAACAAACCAAATTTTTATATAAAGTATAAATTTCTCTCGAATAAATTATGTTAGGCACATTGCATGTAGTGATTATTTTTAAAAAATTAAAAATTTCATTAGTGCAAGTATTTTGCATTTATTTTGGCAGCACGTAGTCAAACGAATTAATTAAAAAACCAACCATAATATTAAATAATAAAATAAACAAAAAATTATGCAATTGAGATGGATAAACCCTTAAACATTTGATAAACAAAAACTTGAAAAATACATTGGTATAATCAGAACCATAAAATTTCTCCAACTTTATTGTAGTTTGTAAATCAAATACTTAAATGTAGTAAACGAATATTTTACAATAATCAGCATTCTGAAAAGTATAATCTTGTGTTACAATAAAGATGTTTAAGCAAAAGACAACTGATTGTGATAACTGTCCTGTAGTTTTAGAAATTCTACAAATATACTTTTTATAGTCTATTTTTATAAAAACAAAAATATTTTTCTAAATATACTTTCTTTTTTACAGTTTCATGATTCATAATGGTCGAAACTAAGTAGCTTATTTATATGGTCTTATAATTAAAAATATCTTATTTAGTCTTTCACATTCTTGCGTGATGCGTTTATTAGTAATCAAGAGCCCATTCGTTTTCTTGCAAGAAAGCGTCAACCACTTCTTTCATAGAAAGATTAGGTATTAATTGATCCTGAGTTAATCGAACTCGCGTCACTGGGTCAAAGTGACCTACTCTTTGAAGATGTTCTTCAATGTCTTTTCTTTCATACGTAATGCCGCTTGGCGTAATTACGGGCTCTTGCAGTATTTCAAAGCTTATTTTTCCACATAAGAAATCAGGAACATCACGTTTCTGCAAAAATTAATAGAAATTTAGATAAAAAAAAAAAAAAAAAAAAAAAAAAAATTCAAAACCCCCTCACCCTTCTATCATCATCAACTTTATCAAACATCTTCCTCCCCTTACCCTCATATCTGCCAATTGTGAATCATTCTCTTCTCCCTCCTTTCTTTCACCCTCTTTCTTCTGAAGCTCGGCCAAACTTCTGTCGGCATCTTGAATGATTAATTTGTTCACATAGGTCTGAAGTTCAATCTCCTGATTGATCCTCTGCTCCTCTTTGATTTGAAAACGCCTTTTCCGAACTAGCCTCAGAGCACTCGTCATATCATCTCCATAATTGAGTTTCTGCTCCTTGGCCAAGTCGTGGGCTAAAAATTATGACGATTTCAAAACTAAGTTCATTTTTTCAGAGATTTTTTTTTTCAATATCACTGTAGAGAGTGTAAAACACGAGAATTGTCCATCAGCGTGATAATGACCATTAAATTAGCAAACGCAAAAAGAGAAATACACGACACCTCTCTGCAGATGTTTGATGGACTCGTCATACAGTTCGAGTCCTTGGAGCGCTAGTCCCAGAAAAAAGTGTCCTTTGACAAGATTGGCGTCGATATCCAAGGCACGTCGGCAATCCTGACACGAATACTCGTACCTCTTGAGCTTCAGGTACGACAGTGCTCTGTTCGTGAAGTAAAGGGCCTGATTGGGATTCTTGATCTGCCGAAAACAAACTTGTATAAACAATTGTGCAATGCACACTATCGAGCCAGAATATATAGCCAGAGGCTTTGTTTCACACACGCACGCACAACAACGACTTACGATCGCTTTTGTGTAGCAGTTTGCAGCATCCTCGTACTTGTGGAGGCTGAACAATCGATTGCCTTGCTCCTTGAGCTCCTTGTCAGTGAGATTCGCTGTGGAGTACATTTTGCTCATGTTTGCATCGGCACTCGGCCCGTCTTTGAACGCCGCTGGGTTTACACGTACGAAGGAAAACAGAAATAAAAAGTCGATAATCTCTTGCAGCTACGCACTTTCTTTGTATAGTGCACTAAAACGTGCACCTTTAAATTTTTATCGCTTATTACTTATAGGTACGTACCGAGCGTCAGAGTCACATCGGGTAAACAAACAAGGTCACCGCCGTTGTTGATTCAAGTGCAGATGAGGGTGATCAGGTCTCTCTGCTCTCTCACAGTGTGGATGGTTTTTTTCGTTGTCGTCGGCGTCGCAAGACTCATATATAAGAGTTGCAAGTTGCAAGTCGCAAGTTTTACTCCACTCGACACTACACTGTACAAGTACAACAGTTGTACTACAACTTATAACATTACCAATACTGATATGCTGAATGACTGCTGTTAGTGTGCTGCTGCCTGCTGCTCCGAAATGTGGTTCACCGGTCCGCGTTCCGCTACATTGCGTCGTTACTTATCCCGTCAAGTTTGAAAACTTCATACACACTTGTATACTGTGTGTTGCACAGGTATGTAAATAATTACTTAACCAAGTAATTAGGTAAAATATTCAATTTATTATGATTTCGGTACACCTAAAGCTCCGATAGATACCAGTTTTTAAAAATTTGTACAAATATATTTACATATATTCAAAGCAATACTTAAATAATTAATATAGTTTTTCAAAGTAACGAATTCAACATCAACAGCTTTGTGCGCTTAAAGATTTGTGCGCTTAGCGGTGATTGAACGTGTACTTATCACAGTTTGACGCATTGTGACAATTTGAACTGTAGGCTGCTTATTGCATGGATTAATTAATATATTATGCTAATGCTAATTTGTTGTTGTTGTTGTTTTAGTGTTGGATAAACTGTAGACTCGCATATTCTTCTTGGTGATTGGGTGTATGGCACTCTCCACGGTAATGCCCATTCTGTGATCCAAGTACTCCTTCACCTTGGATGCCAGGAGGCGGTTGTTTTGGTGCACGTTTGGATGGGCCATGAATTCTTCCAGCTGAAAGGTTGACGTGAGTAGTAAGATTTACAAAAAGATGATACTTTCATTTTATGGTTGAAAGGAAAGGTAGCGTCATCCAACTAACTTTCATCCATTTACATTCCTTGATCTCTCTATCACATTTGACAATGTCGAACGTCGTGGGCGTCAAGCACGAAATCGTGTAAATATCAGAGCACCTAAAGACACATTCGTGCGCGTGTCTCAGAGCCAGCATGCACTTGAACTTGGCAACGACGCCAGTCTCCTCCAAGACTTCCCGCTCCACAGCGGAGGTGAGATCCTCCCCAGGCTCGACGTAACCCCCAGGCAGTTTCCAATTGCTGGTGAGACCGTGCTTCTCCTTGACGACTAGTATCTCACCCGTGTCGTCGTTCAAAACAACAGCCCCAACTCCGAGGACCGTGTGGGCGTAGGGAGGCACGTTGCAGGTCTCATGACTGGGCATCCAGCGGTACAGAGTGGCCTGATCCTCCTTGGCGTGGTGAAACCTGAAGCCCCTTTTGGTCAGCTCCGGTATCCAATGGCTCTGCGGCAAGTCGACCCTGAACCATATCGTTCTCTTTCTATCTCTGGTCCATTGATCCAGGGATGCTGAGGAAGAAACGCAGAAAAACAAACAAACAAACGGCACGCGCTACAGGCAACAGTGAACAAAAATACCATTGGCCCAGGGGCCAATGTCAATAGGCTACCTTGAAGACGATGCGGAAAGCTGTTGGGCTCGCAAGGCTCCTTTGTCGAGTCGACGGTGACGCCGTTGTATCGATCCAGCACGCCCTGGAAGCAGGGCCCGAGATGCTGTTGTTGTTGCGGCTGCTGCTGCTGCTGCTGCTGCTGCTGCTGTTGCTCGGCCATGACAGCAGCGAAAAAGTTTTTGTCAACGCGCTTCCGGAACAAAGCCTCCACTAGCCTCGTAAACATCGACTGATAGTGCACGCGGCACCGTCGCTACCTCAGTTCTTGCCGCCTCTCTCTCTCTCTATCCTGTTACGCGCAACATCGCATGTTTAAACGGCTGCACCTAGATAAATATTACCTATTGCTCGACACTGTTGTGACTTTTGCTGACTCCATGGAGATGACAGACACGCGGACGCGTGCATGAGTGCGTGTGTTACGTGTATGTATACCCATTTCTCTTTTTTGTGTCACAGTCACGTGTCGCGCGCTTGTATCAGCTGATTCTCTCTCTCGCGCGCGCTTTACTTTTGAATCGACGCGTCGATCAGCTGGTTGTTTGAAGAGTTTTTTTTTTACCCACCTCCTTTTCTGTTGCTCTTCAGGGGAAAAAAGGCGATGGTAACACTCGTGCGCGAAACTATCATCTTTCAGTTGATCCTTTAGTAGACAATTTTAGATGAATGAAGGGACACGGGTGGATTCGCGTATAAATTTTATTTCTATGTGTGTATAATACTTTATTACAATGATTAAGTTGATCATTAAAGATAGTATAACTATTTACATAGGAGCCTTAATAACTATATGTATATATATAACGACGTAGCGACGCGATTTTTCAACAAATCCCCGTCCTCCTTGGTCGTCGATCACCACCCCTAATACGTAAGTATACTTATTATAATCCTCGTCGCTTCTTCACGCGAAACATCTCAGCATGATGTGTCGATGGCAGAGCGCGCAGACGAGCGACAGCGCCGCGAGGGCGAAGCCGTTCGCGCGGTGCGAGCTTGTCGAGGATTTCAAGTTTGTCGTTCTCTCGGACGACGTCATGGTCGTCGTTCTCTTCGTCGTCGTCGTCGTCGTCATCGTCGTCGAGCCTGCAAAAAAATCAAACAAACGGCTCAGCCATCTCTCGGGAACCGATTTTCAAACGATAACCCCAGGCAGTAATAATGATGGGTCGGTACGTACCCACGACGAAGCCCCTCGCCCTCGTCATGACGGTCGTCCGGAGGGTGGTGGACGAGACCGTTCGCACGGGCGTCGTGATCGAGACTGTGGACAGTTGCGTCGTTGTTTTCGTCGGCACCGTCGGCGCCGGGCTCGACGAGTTACCGTAACACTCTCCGTTCTTGTACAGCCGCATACCTTCGGTCCTCGGGTCGATGTTCCTCAGACAGTAGTCGCCGGCCTCCTTTATGTAGATCTCGTCGTCGCTCACTATCGCCCCGACGAAGCACTCGTGCGTGCCCGTGTCGTTCCTCATCGTGTACGTGTACGTCAGGCCCTTTTCCTCCCACTGGCCCAGGCACAGGTACGTCCTCTCTGTTGGATATAGTTACGGTATCATGTACTTTTAGCCCAAAAGCTAATAAGAGAGAAATGGACCGAGAACACCACGAAGAAGAAGAAGAAGAAGAAGAAGAAACAAGGCTTACCCTCGAAGAGTTCGCCGGTCTCGCAGCTGTAGACCTTGTAGTACATGATCTGCTTTGTGTAGCAGTTGCTGCTCAGCTCGGCGCAGGTACCCGGGACGTCCGTTATCTGGCCGATGTATTGGCCCATTATCGGGCAGGCCGACTCGCTGGTCCGCTCGACCCGGGCCAGGGTCCACCAGATGGCGTGATCGAGGAGCCGGCTCGTGTTGTTGCAGAGGTACGGCTGGTACACCGGGCTCGAGGACGTGACTGTTGTTTGTCGTTTTTTCATTATTTATTACTCACTGTCGTGTGAAGATGATGGTTGGAAAACAAAAAAACAAAAAAAGGCGATGATACCGACCCGTCATGAATTCCAGAACGTTCTCACTGCGCTGCTTCATCACCATGCACGAATAGGCTTCTTGTTCGCTGAAACAACAATTTACACGTGTTTCCGACGTCGTTCGATCGTGCAATTGAAAAAGCTTACCATTGGTCCCTGAAGAAGACAATGTACCGGCCGTCCTGGTCGTTCGAGTTGACGGTGACGAATGTAAAACTCTTGTAGCCGTTCAAGTCGTTGAACGTCATCGTCCCGTTGACTATGAGCGTCTCCTCCCACTCTCCCTGGGCCCACCTGGGAAAGCTGCAAAGTCCACCGAAAACGAAATCACCGTTGAGTATTTGCGCATATTAACGGACGCGAAATAACAAATATACTGTATGTATAATATACGCATGAGGAAAATGACGCACGTGCTCAGGTTGTCGATCACGTAGTCCGGCATCTTCTTCTGGGTCGTCGTCTTGCTGAGCACGAGGCTCTCGTAGCCGCTGGTCGAGTTGTGCAGGTTCGTCGAGCAGCTCGAGTCGCTGCTCAGCGTCAGATACGTTTTCCCGGTCTTGCTGTCGATGTGATACAGCTGCAATTGCATGAGGAACAAAAATCAGCATTCGAGCCCGATCGTTTGTGAAAAAAAAAAAAAAAAAAAAAAAAAAAAAAAAACCACCCCCCCCCCCCCC